>JANHAO010010078.1:0-17939 GCA_026873985.1 Saraca asoca
TGGAGAAATTAATCAAAATTAATTGGATTAATTTTATATGCCTTCAAATGGTTTGAAGGGCATTTTGGACTTTTGTCAATATTTCGAGGGCCTACCAGGTCACACGTATAATGGGAAACAGTGTATGGCCATGAGTTAGACATATTAGGTGTTTAGGGACCAAAATGTAATTTATTGAAATTGCAGAAGCCAAATTATAGTTTAATGAAACTGTAGGGGCTGATTTGTAAATATGAAAAATGATTTTCCTCCTAAATAAAACGATGTCATTTTGGCCCTTCTTCTTCTCTTCATCTTTGCCACAATTGGTGTGGCCGAATGAGAGCAATTGTTACACTTCATTTTCGGTGAGATCGAAATATAGGGGAGGAAAGGAGAGCCGACAAATCCAAAGCTTTTGGTCCTGACTTGGCTTCTCAACTTGCTAGCACAAGGGAGTGAAGCTTTTGAGGCCATTTGAAGAGTGTTTTTCGGCGTGAATCACCGGTGGAGGCAGAACAATTGGGCTGCTAGGTGATTTGCCTTTCTTCCACTTCCGCTGCATTTGAGCTGGAATCAAAGGTTGGTTTAGCTTTTTCTTACTCTAATTTTATGTATTTGATGCATTGAAACCTCAAACCAACGGGATCCGAAATGGGTTTGTTCGACCCTTTTGAAAATTTTTTGAAATTTTTGACCTCCAATAGCATGTGATGTACCGAGCAAACCTAACAACAACGACCAATCTTTTGTTTTCTTTTATAAGCCGCTTACCATTGCAATTGATTCTTTTGAATTTTTGTAGGAGGTAGTGGTTGATAATTTGTATTAAATCACTTATTTTCCTCCTTTGTAAATTTAGGCTTCTAAATTTGTTTTTATTTTTCTTGTGGTTCAATGGTCACCCATTGGTCTTTGGGTAGATTTCCCTATGGAACTTTTGTTATGCCATGAAAATTTCATTTTTATTTATTCAGTTAAGTTTGGTATTTAAATTCGATTTGTTTGAAGACTAGTTTTTCCTTTTTATCATTCTTTTCAACTACCTTTATTTTTTCCTTCTTGTTATCAACTCTTTTTTCAACAAGACCCCTTCTTATAGCCAAAGCTTTTTTATGGCTTACTCTTGCTTTTTTATTTATTTAGCCACATTCCTTTAACTTAGCAAGAAGAGCCTGAATTTCATCATAATATGTTTTACACCTAGGGCATATTTTTACAATTCTCCCTTCAACATTTATTCTTTTAAAGAATTAAGAATGACTCACCTTCTTCAAGATATATTTCTAGTATGAAATGAGCATCTAAAGGATTGTCATATTCATAAATGGCAACCACATTGATTTCAATGATTTTAACATCACTTGAATTAGTCAGTTCAGCATAATTTGTGCTCGTTAGGAGTAGATTTTTATTGACTAACATCTCTTTTCCTTTGTTAGAAAATTAGAAATGTTTTTGTTTAATTACTTTTTCAATCACCTCCTTGAAACAAACATAATTCTTAATCATACATCTAGATATGTTATGATATTTGCGCTGCTTTCAATTTTTTATTTCTTCTTTGTCCATCAAATAACTTCATCTGTTTGTCCTTCAATAATAAATAAAAAATTTGATCGGCTTTATTAATATCGAAGGAATATATTTTTTTGTTTATGTTTTCTATCTTATCTTTTATTTCAACGTTTTCCAAGAGTGGATAAACATATGGTGGGTCAGGTTTTAATTATGTTAAATGAATCTTATTTTCATTTTCTAATTCTTCATCTTTGGCAAAAGACACTTTTTCTTTTCTAAATGGAAATCTTTTCATTTTTCTTTCTTTCTCTTGTTGGAGTTACTCAATTTGTCTCAATTTTTTAGCCAAGTGAGACATATTAGCAATATGTTGATTTACTAATTTCTTTCTTTTATAAATTTGAAACTAGTTGCAATAATTTTGACTATTTGAGACTCAACTATTTGAGTAAAGCAATGACTTCTCATCTAAGGTTTCCATTAGGATTTTTCTTATGTTTATCAATTCAACCAAACCAATTTTTATTTCACCCCTATAAAATTAATCATAAAACATCCTTTCTAATTGTGCCTAGAAGTGCACAGAATTCAAGTGCAGTCTTGAATATGAAGAAAATACAATTCTAATCAAAGACAATTAAAAATATTTCATTTTTAAATACTTATTATTTACAAGTTCTCAATGCTCAACGATAAACCGAACAATATACTTGATTATTGACTGGTTATCCTCTCTTGAAAAAGTGGTAAATTTTGAAACTTTGAACCCAAAAGGAATTCCTATTTGATTAATCCAATCCACAAAAGCACCCCTATGATCCAGATAATTACTTTGGCGCCCCCTAACTGATTAAACAAATGTTCAACCAAAAATTATAGATTTTGTTTTGACCTTTAATAATTTTAGTTTAAAGGGACTTGGATATTTTCATTATTTTGATTATTATTTTGAATTCTATCGCCTCCACATTAAAGAATTCTAACTTGACCATATTGGGGTTTGTCAATCTCAGGTTCCTCATTTTTGACATTTTCATAATTGATTTCCTCATTGTTGTTTTTGGTTTCTTCATCATTACTGAAGTATGAATCATACTTGCCAGTGTTTGATTCATTCTTTCTTAGCTCATAGCATTATTTTTTAACATTGATCTCAAAATGATCACAATCTATTATAACATCATATAATTTATATCAAAGATTACTTTCATCTACTTGCTATTGAAAAACTGCAACATTTTTAGGAGTTGGTCCCATTGGGAAACTTTGATAATTTCTATCCATATGTGAATATATAGGAGACATTTGATTAAAAGGCATACTATATGGCTTTGGCCCCCTAGCTAGTTGCCCATTATTATTCTCTCTTTAGACATTTCTATTAGCAAATTGTTATTATTGTTTCTATTTCTATTCTGCATCTCATGTCTGTTCCGCCTATTTTGATCTTGATTTTAATTTTCGTTGTTTCTTTATATATTGTTTTGATTATTTTGGGCATTAACAATTACATTTTTAAAAAATTCAACCTTTTCATTTTCTTGAGGCCTCTCTTCATTCTAAGGATCATTCTAACAAATAGTAGTAGACATATCTTCACTATAATTTAAGATAGTATCACTTCATAAGATCATGTAAGATCAAAATTGAGATACCTTAATTGAGTCCCACTAGGTGTGCCAATTTATTTCAAGTAAATTTCACAATCCTGGAAAAGTTTGACTTGATGTGTGGATTCTCATAACAAACAAGAAGTATTTTGATTCTCACAAATTTTTGAATTGAAAGCAGCACAACTAGAATTATGATAACAAATTGTAAACTAGAAATTAACTTGTAAATTACTTCAATCAATTGCAAGTTGCAAAGAGGCGCAACATGCATGAACTGCAAATGAAGAAGTATTTTGAATCTACAATCCTAAAATCCACAATAATGTGCAAGGTTGTAGTAGATTGCTATGAAGAACAGGAGTGCGTTTGATAGTTTAGGTTGTTAAAATCGCAAAGTGACATCTCTTTCTAAATACTAACATTCTATTTATAACATTAGAAAATAATTATTTAAGATAACAGCTTCACATATCTGTTCATTTAAATAATGAACGTGTGTCCAAATATTTTAAAACTAAGTAATAGATAAATATATAAATATAACATAAAATAGAGTTAACTACTCCAAGAAAACAGCCAAATAACCTTCCATTAATTCATTCTACGTACTTGAACTCAAATCATGTGTTAAATCTGTAAGTTGCTGAATTTTGCTTAGACCCACCTTCAAATTGACAGATTACTCAACTTTGCTTCCATTATTTAGAAATTTCTGAACTATAACGGTAAAAAGAAAAAAAAAAAGAGTTTTTCAAAATCTGCTTTGAATTGCACTGTATCATTAATAATGACATCATACTCCTAATCGCTAAATAAAAAGATCGATGGTGAAGTAAGGAAGCTTATACTTTTAGGTGTCACGACCAAAACATTACTTGACGTACGGTGATCAAAGTGGTGAAGCCTACTTTATGTTATTATATTTGAAAGTGTTACAAAAGACACACATTTGAGAAACCAATTTGATGAGATCGATGAAAAATTAATACTCTCGAATGAGATGAAAATGCTATGAAGTTGAACCTTACCCAGATACTAGTGCTGGCTTAACTGTAGCTAGTTTCAATTAAAAATGGGTTGTATTTATCATTGATCATGACAAATCTGTTTGATATATAAGCCTTGTATAAGTATTTTAAAGTTTCACTGAAGAATTTTTCTTCTACGCAATTGAATATTGACTGGCTTATTTAATGGATTATAATATGCTTTTTGTTTCATAACTTTCTGGAAGTGAATTGGACTGTCTCGTGTACTCACATGCAGATGCAGGCCTAGTATGTAAAACAGATTCAATATATAATTCTTCTTTATTTGTTGAAAAAATATCGACCTTGACTTTTTGTGTTTAGAAATTGCCAATGGGTAACAACAGTAATATAGTATTTTCTCTTGTGCAGTCACTTATCAGTTCTCAAATGGTGCAGTGCTTATTTAACAAGCACATGTATCAACTTAACAAGAACGAACTCAATGCGTATTAATGCATCCTTCTGGAGAAAGATCATAAAAGAAAGAAGAAGCCTCTCATTGAGTTTCTGGATAACTGATGGAGCGGAGAAACAGTTGGGGTTCTTCAGTTAGAAGCGGTTCAGTGAGTCCAATGAACACAAACCACCAGAATCAGATGATAGATGATGTTGAGAGTGAGCGTGTTTCAGAGGCAGGTGACATTGGAGATCGAGCTCTTCACAGCAGGAAGAGCAGTGAGAGTAGCAATCTTGGCTTGTCTATTGGGCACATATCAGAAAATGGTCTTGTTCTTTCCTTTCCAGTGGAGCAAAGATTACAGCCATATCAGAAGCCATTAGCATATTATTTTAGATCCCCTTCTAGTTTTGGAAATGGAATAGTTGGGTCTGAAGATGGGGAGTTTTACTTTACACCATGTGCGCCTCTGAAGGAGGTAATCTTCTCATAACATTTTAGTAAAAATTATGAAATATAGGAAACCAGATCAATGCAATGCTCAAATCATGAAAAATGGAGTGTTTGTTATTCTACAATTGCAGGAACCTGATAAAGAATTGCCGGTGATATTGGACTATGTTTCATGTCTGATACATTTAGCTGTTTTTGGGATCCTCGGGGTAATATGCCGACCTTTGAGCTTGACTTTCAGATTTATCTATGTCGGCAACAGTATTAATCCTTTGATAGAAATCATGCATATGGTCATCTCTTTCTGAATCACAGCATAGTAGGCATGATCTGTGCACACTGGAAAATTCCATGAAATAATTGGCATAATCACCAGCAGCACACCCTTAAGTATAAAGTTAATTCTTATGTGTGCTTCTGTTATAATCCAAGCTTTCATTTGTTGCAATTAAGAGCTTCTGGCAATTGTCAGCAGTGTGAAAAGTTTCCCTCGTAAGCTAAATTAAATTGACCACAATATGATATGATATATACATATATATGTATGTATGTATATATTTTAATGTACCAATTGCCTTGATAAATATGCAGGTCTTAACAAGATACTTATTTCAAAAGTTATTTGGCCCCGGGGTTGCTGGTGTGACAAGTGACAACACTATTCTGTACCTCGATCTGCCTTCTAATATGGTCCATTCCTCCTCCATCTCTATCTTTTGAAGATTTTTTTCCAGTTATTGAGCCTTGTGATGCAGCTGCTGCTTCTTCTTCTTCATTCACCCAAATCAATTGCTACTTGCTCATATTTTTTAGTTGTCATTAGTGCAAATATTGATCATAGAAGTTGTAAATCTGCAATTGGATTACAATTGCTGAACATTTACATGTTCATTCGTAACCATTAAGAAGCTGATTTAGATAATGTGCTGATATATTCTAGAACATCTTATAGGTTGGTTCTTTTTTGATGGGATGGTTTGGCGTCGTATTCAAAGGGGACATATCCAATGTGTCAGAACATTTAGCCATTGGAATAACAACTGGTTACTTAGGCAGCCTAACGACTTTCAGTGGTTGGAATCAGAAAATGCTCGACCTCAGTGTTCAAGGGCACTGGCTATTCTCCGCCCTTGGCTTTCTTATAGGTCATCAAAGTTCATAACAATTTTTTCTTTTGTTTTTTAAATTTCTGCCTTCTCATACCTAAGAAAGTTAAATTCGAGTTCTTACTCAGCATTATTGGGATTTTCCAGGCCTATTTCTTGTTGCTAACTCCATCATCTTTGGAGTCGAAACAGCCAAGGGTTTCAGGTGGCTTCTCAGCAAGCTAAAGTTGAATTATAGCTCCGCAACCAACTGGAAGGTTGACAGCTACAAGCGTCAGTTGGCAGTTATGGCGGCTTTTTTGGTCGTGTTAGGCTTCTTGTGGGGTGTCAGTGGAGTTCTGTTACAGCATGAATTCAAGGATGGTGGTGTTGCTGCTGAGTTATGGTTTGGTTGCTTGGTGGCACCTCTTGGTGTTTGGATCAGGTGGTTCTTAGCAAGGCTCAATGGACACGGATTAGGAAGGAGAGGATTGTTCAAATGGATTCCATTTGGGACTCTAATTGCCAATCTTTCTGCAGCTTGTATCATGGCTGCTCTTGCCACCATGAAATATTCAGTAAGTTTGGTCAACATGCTCATAATGCTAAATATACTTCTAAGTTTTTATTTATTTATTTGATTTGGTTCTACATAGAATATCAAACCTTATTTGATTAAGTGGCTAAGAGTCCTTATTTTAATCAATTTCGTTTGTTCTGATAAATTTTGATGAGTCTATGTTAGGAAGCATGGTTTGACAAATTTGTTCGTCTGATACAGGTGAACAACAGGAACTGTGATACTATTGCAAAGGGCATCCAGTTTGGTCTGCTGGGTTGTCTCAGTACTGTATCTACCTTTGTTGCTGAGTTCAATGCAATGAGGGAAAGCATGCAGCCTTGGAGAGCATATGCTTATGCTATGATTACAATTTGCTTCTCATTTTGTTTTGGGATCGTAATATACTGCATACCTATTTGGACAGTGGAACATCACAAGTGGTAGAAGCAATTATGCTCTTGGATCTCTGACCAACCATGAAATTAGCATCCTAAAAGTAATAATGTTTTTCAATATATATTATATAAAAAGGTTAAAATGCATTTTTGGTCTCCTCAATTTCAGATAATTAAGTTTCTCTTGTCCTTTAATTTTTTTTTTTAACAATTTTGTCCTATAACTTTTAGAAAATATGCAATGTCATTCACCACATTAGTTACTAATAAAAATTCTTACATGACAAATACAAATTATAATGATTTAAAAATTATATAAAGTATGATTATGAAAAATACACATGCATTGTAGCATTTTCTAAATTTGACTTAAAAACGGTGGAGATATTACAATCTTCAATGCACCCATCATGGTCGATGAGCCGGAATTCCTTTTGGGCCAGATATGAATGGCTATTTAGCATGAGGAAAACCGAAGTTTTAAAAAGTTTGGCCCAAAAGTAAAGCCATAAAATTCAAATTTAGGACAAAATACAAATAATCTCTTATTTTAAGGTTTAGTGTCATGTAATTTCTTAAAGTTTCAAATCCTATAAACAACTTCTGAAATTAAAAACAAAACTAAAAACATTAAAATTTTTATTAAAAATAGAAAAAAATACATGTAAACTACTCATGATCTTTCTAACTGTTTTAAATATGAATTTCAATCAATTTGTGAACGTGTTTTTTTTTAACTTAATTATTGTTGTGGGTATATTTGGACCAAGACGGAATGGGCTGGCAAAGGTTCAATGGACCAATCCGACAGAGAAAGGCCCAATACCCTCCAAAGCTAGGTCACTAGACTTGCAGGTAGCTCGCCTAGCACGAGCTCAGGCCACCGAGTGAGCTCCCCCGGGGATGAGCATGGAATTTTGAAGACTAGTTAGCACCTAGATGTACATATTTCTAATCGATAAGTCAGCCAAACTGACACATCAACCACCAATAGTTCGATAGTGATTTGCCTAGCATTTATTGCCCGTCCAGCATTTATGGCCCCATATGGCTAAGTAGACATATTTGTAATTTATCAAATTACACTTGTAGCCCTCTCTACTTCTATAAATAGGAAGGAAAATTATTGTAACAGAGAGTGAATGAAAAGCATATGCAGAAACTCTGTCAAAATAGTAAGAGAACATTTGTATTCCTGTTCTGCTAGTCTGAACAGTAAAACAACCTCACAAAAGCAAAATATAATTACCGTGGACGCAGGAGTTACACTGACTTTAGCTGAACCATGTCAAATACCTTCTGCGTTCATCTTGTTCTTCCTTCCCCTTACTCTCACTGTTTTCTTGCTTCTTTATGCCTTTCACAGTAGTTTGGTCTCTAGAACCTTTAGTTAACTGATTATCAAAATTAACCATAAATATTTTGGCATGCTTGGTGGGACTAGATTGCTTTTTTGTTGACACACCAACCAACCGAAATGGCAAAAGAAAGAACAACCAAGAGCTCCAACGCCGCCCTTAACCAGCCAGGTGGCCATGGAGAGCAACAACGAAATGTGCTGGAAGATGGAAACTCATTCCCCATAAGCACTTCTTCTATGCCCTTAGAGACTGACGGTGTACAGGCATTGCATCAATGCCAAGAAGCACTCAAAAATACAGTTAGGAGACTTGCTGACGCAGTTGCGACGCTAGCCCAGGCACACACTCATGGGGTCTAAAAACAGGCCGAAGCTACTGTAACTGGGAGAACAGACTAGGAGCCACAAAAGGAAGTACTGATCTAAGAAGAAAGGCCAATCGGAGAAGGGCTTCGACGAGCAGACTCAGTTCACTCAACTAACTCATGACCTGAATCTCAGGATCGTCGGGTTCATAAGTGTGATGGAAGTCGACGACTTGGGAGCCCGTATCACACCGAGGATTCGAATACCGATTGTGACAGTACCAAGGGTCGATAATCCAAAACACAAGCCTCAATGATGGAGGAGCTATTGCAAAAGTTATGGCGGTTGGAGAAATGTCCCTTAGCTCAAGATCAGTCAGATTGCTACGAGGAGAGGACCCCATTTTCCAAGGAGACCAAGATAGAGCCTCTCCTCCATAGATTTAAGATTCCTGCCATCCCACTGTATGATGGTAGAAGCGATCTGTACGACCATTTGGATGCCTTCAACATCTAGATAGACCTTGAGGTGACCAACCCTTTGGTCAAATGTGAGGAGACCTTTGGTCCAAGAACCTTCCAACTCATAGCATTAGCTATTGGGAAGTTGTATGAAAGCAAATACAAATCATCAGTGAGAGATCTGGGAGAATTCTATGAGCAAGTTGCTAAAAAGATCAGATGTGAGGAGACCTTTGGTCCAAAAAGGCTTAGATAGAGGAATGAGACGAGTGGCTCTGCCTTCAGCTAGAATAAAAGAGGGAGCAATCATAAGAAAGGAAAAGTAGGTCAAAATGATGACGTCAGTATCCAACCCGCAAAGAAGGTAAGGAGAGAGCAACCTTAGCCACAAGGTCCCCACGATAACTACAGTATCCTCTTTGATACCCCAGGGAGGATATATGTAACGGAAAAGCACAAGGAGGATTTCGAATAGCCTAGACCCTTGAAGGCCTTACATAAGTACAAGGACACTGGTAAGTTCTGTGCCTACCATAATGACATCGGGCATAACACCTTTGAATGTAGGTCACTCATGGACGCTATCGAAGACCTGATTAGAAGAGATCACTTAAGAGATTACATGGTGCGACCTATAGGATAGCGACTTTAGCGATCCCAATAGCTGGTGCAGCAACCATCCCAGTAGGTTGAGTAGGAATAGACACCTAGTGAGGACCATCTTTACAATCCATGGTGGACCACACATCGCAGGCACTTCTTATAGGTCACATGAGCGTTATGTGTGAAGTGTGAGCCACGTCTTTTTTATGGGTTGTGAATCTGGAAGGCCTACCATGAAAGCCAGGACCACCTCTGAATGTATCATTTTCATAGACAATGATGTATAGGGGATTCAATCCCCCCGATGCACTTGTCATCCGGGCCAAGATCGACAACAATAAAATATGAAAGATCATGTTGGACACTGGTAGTTTGATCAACGTCATGTACAAGAAGTGCTATGAACAGATGGGACTGAGTGAAAGTGACTTGAAATCTTCCCTAGAGCCCCTTTTTGGCTTCACAGGTGATGCGATATTTTTGATGGGGTAGGTCAGACTTCCTCTCACCTTAGGAGACTTAGAGCACCAAGCCACTATCCTAGCAAATTTCATAGTTGTTGATTGCCTTTTAGTGTACAATATGGTGCTGGGGCATCCTGTGATGAATGATTTGGACATAGTCATGTCCACCGGGACGCTAACTATACAGTTCCCAACCCCTGGTGGAGTTAGGTGTGTGTGAGGTGAGCAATACACAGCCCGATGTTATTATAAAGATGCTATTAAGATTGGGGAAAGGCAAAAAAGGGTTAACCTAGTCTCTGGCAGAGAACTTCGAGCCTCGAGCATTGCAGGGGTTAGTCACAACCTTGACCCTCACTACTTGGATGTCAATAAAGAAACGAGCCCTGTGAACTAGCTTGAAGACATACAAGTTAGCAAAGTAGATTCTGAGAGGTGCCTCAAGCTAGGAAAGAGTTTGCCTCCCGATGTGAAGACCCAGCTCTCTGAATTCCTTACGGTGAATTTGGACGTTTTTGCTTGGAATCACAAAGATATGGTAGGGATTGATCCCAACATTATGTCGCACAAATTGAATATTGATCCATACTATAAACTAGTTCATCAAAAGAGGAGGCCATTGATTGCTAAGCAATCTATCGCTCTAAAAGAGGAGGTGGACAAACTCCTAGCTAACAAGTTCATCCGAGAAGCTCACTATCCAACCTGGCTGGCTAATCTTATATTAATGAAAAATAAAAATGGGAAATGGAGAATGTGCATTGATTTCATTGGCCTCAACAAAGCCTGTTCAAAGGATTGCTTCCCTTTGCCCAGAATTGACTAGCTTGTTGATGCAATAGCCAGCAACTAGCTCCTTAGTTTCATGGATGCTTGCTCGAGGTATAACCAAATACCATGAAGCCCTAGGATAAGGAGCATACCTTATTCATCATAGATCGTGGATTATATTGCTATAAGGTGATGTCCTTTGGGCTAAAAAATATAGGAGCGACCTACTAGCAACTGGTCAATATGATGTTCTAAGAATAAATTGGGAAGACCATGGAGGTCTACGTGGATGATATACTCGTAAAGTCTAAACAGGTTGGGGATCATGTGAAGGACCTGAATGAGATGTTTCAAATTTTGAGAAAGTACTAGATGAAACTGAATCCACTTAAGTGCATGTTTGGAGTGTCTTCAGGAAAGTTCATCGGGTTTATGGTTAACAGTAGGGGAATTGAAGCAAAGCCGAAAGAAATCAAGGCATTCATTGACATGAGGTCCCTAACCGGGGTCAAGGATGTGCAGAGTCTAATTGGTCTAGTTACAACATTAAGCATATTCATTTCCAAGGCAACGAACAGATGCATGCCATTTTTTGATATCCTAAGGAAGGCTAAATGGTTTGAATGGACTGAAGAGTGCGAGACCACTTTCCAACACTTGAAAGAATATATGGGCCAAGCTCCATTGCTATCTAAGCTACAAGAAGGTGAGAGGCTTGTTATCTACCTAGGAGTATCCTAGTATACTATCAACACAGCTCTTGTTCAAGAAGAAAATGGAGTCCAACTCCTAGTTTATTATGTGAGTAAAAGGCTGCTGAACATGGAAGAGAATTATACACCTATAGAGAAGTTCGCTTACTATCTCGTGATCACTTCTAAGAAATTGCTGCCTTACTTTCAAGTACATACTATTGAGGTGCTCACCCAATACCCATTAAGGCCAAAAGATTGACACCTCAGGTCGTTTGCTCAAGTAGGCCATCGAGCTAGCCCAGTTTGACATCCAATATAAATTGAAGTTAGCAATTAAGGGATAGGCCTTAGCAAATTTCATTGTAGAATTTATTGAACCTGTGGAGAAGGAGATGGAGACCTTGGAAGCCTTATGGGGGAACTTTATGTTGATGGGTCCTCATGCGAATAGAAGGCAAGGGCAAGAATACTTTTAATCAGCCCAAAGGGACACAAAATCCTCTGTGCGTTGAGTTTGAATTCTAAGCTACCAACAATGAACCTGAATATGAGGCGTTGCTCACGAGCTTGGCAAGGGAAATATAAGCTGAAAACTTGAGGAAATTTAGTGACCCTCACCTCGTTATCTGTCACATAAAAGGCGAGTATCAGGCAAAAGGATCAAAGATGGCTATTTACCTCTAGAAGGTTCGAGAGTTACTTAACAATTTTCAAAGGTACAAGATTAGTCAGGTCCTATGAGCTCAAAATACTCATGCAGATGCACTAGTTCGCTTGGCCGTAACCAAAGACAAGGATTTCTCAGGTGTAATCCCAGTGGAAACTCTTCCATCACTAAACATCGAATAGAAAGATGTCGTGATAGCAACCATTGTAGCACAAAGTTCGTCGATGAGCCTAATTTTGAAATATTATGATACGGCAAGCTATCAGATGACAAGTTGGAAGTGTGACAAATGCTAGCTTGAGTTGCTAGATATTGCATCATCGATGATATGCTTTACAGAAGGGGTTTCCTGGCTTCACTCCTCAGATGCATCGATGGTCTTGATTGTGACACTATCCTCAAAGAAATTCATGCCGATTATTGTGGAAACCACACTAGAGGGCTATCTTCAGCTCAAAAGGCACTCTGGCAAGGGTTCTACTAGCTAACCATGAAACAAGACACAATCAGCCTTGTTAGGCGAAGTGATAAATGTTAGAGATTTGCTAAGGTTTCGTGAGCTCCTCTAGCCTACCTTTAGCAAATGGTTAGCCCTTGGCCCTTTGTAATTTAGGGGATCGATCTAATTGGGCCTCTTCCCACAGGTCATGAAAGTTGCAAACATGTGGTAGTGGCAGTTGACTATTTCACAAAGTAGGCTAAGGCAAAAGAATTGGTTGAAATCTCCTCTTTAAAAATCAAAAAGTTCATATGGAATAATATTGTCTGTAGGTTCAAGATTCCTTAATAGATTATAATAGACAATGAAACCCAGTTCACCAGCGAGCAGTTTATCAAGTTTTGCAACAACCTCGAGATTGTAAAAAGCTTCTTGGCGGGAGGCCATCCTCAGGCCAATGGGCATGTTGAGGCTGTTAACAAGATCAACAAACAAATCTTAAAGACCAAATTGGAGGCCAGGAAGGGAGCATGGATAGATGAGCTGCCAAAATTGGGCCGACCGAATTACAATTCACAGCACTACTGAGGACACTCCTTTCTTGATGGTTTACTATTTCGAAGCAATGATACTATTGGAGTTTGAGGTAACTTCACATCAAAGGGCTATTTTCAATCCAGAGGATAATAACAAGTTGCTCGCTGTCAACCTTGATCTCGTTAAAGAAGTAAGGGATCTAGCATGTCTCAGGGTCATAACCTATCAACAGTGGGTCGTGAGGTATTACAATCGAAAGGTCTGAGCTCGCAGCTACAGGGCAGGCGATCTTGTGCTATGCCTTATTTTACCAAGAGCTCGCAAGGCTAGTGATAAGATGCTTAGACCGAACTGGGAAGGTCAATTCATAATAAAGGAGAAGTTAGGAAATAGAGCTTATCACTTGTCAAACGTGGATGGAGTTGAAATTCCCTAAGCCTGGAATGCCAAACATCTTCGGTCATATTATCAATAAGTTCAGGATAAGCTCTGTAATTTTGTACATTATTAGAATTTCAATAAAAAAAGTTCCAAAGATCTCCCATTCTATGTGTACTCTTTTACATATCTTCAAAATGTTACTCTTAAGGCAAGCCGACCTAAACCCGTTAAAACTGCATTCAAGCTACTAACTCAGCTAGCCATCTTAGGAGCTACAAATATCATTGCTTACCAAGCATTTAGGCATAAAGCCATGACTCGCTAACGGAATACTCAAATATTGTGACTTGGTAAGAATCTAGAAAGTTAAATGACTAGAACGAACAACAAATTCATCTTAGAATAAGTAACTCATGCAAGATTCATCACAAAATAATAACTACTATTACAAATGATTGTCTAGTCAGAATATGTTTAAAAGCATTAAATAATGAAAGAGTATAGAATAAGGGCACAGTGACATAATCTACGAAGAGGTTGGGGTCATAGGTGGATCCTGACGAGTAGAAGAGTCAGTGGGATGTGCAGGCGAGTTCTCTATGGTCTGTTCTTTAGCTCTTGCCATGGCTCTTTCTTCAACCAACGAGCTACCCTCAATTTGAGTGTCATTCTGAGCAAGAGGAGCTTCACCATTAACTTCTATACCTGGAGCCAAAGTCGCGTCCTCTATGAAGCACTGAATAATTGCCTCAATGTCTCCACCAAAGAACATGAAATCCATGTCCAAATATTTTCACCATAAGGTAAACACAAAGTTATCGATGGTGTCTAAGATCGCTGCATCCTCAGCCTGTGTGACCATGGCGGTGGTCTCCCTTCTGACTCAGGTAATCTCCTCTTCAGCTCGTGCAGCCTTATCTTCAGCTCGAGTGGCTCTATCCTCAGTGTGAGCTACTTTCTCCCTAACAGCCTTTTCCCTCTTCTCTGTGACCTCAGCTTGCTTTGCTGACCTTTCCATAGCCTATTTTTTTACGGGCTCAACACCCCATAACTAGGGCTCAGCACGTTCTAGTCTCTTCCGTAGCTCTATTGCTTCCATAGTCAGAGTAGCCAGATCACTCTTGAGCTTCCCCCATTCCTTTTCCTAGATCATGATCTCGTCGCTTAACTTTATTATTTTTAATGTGCCCTTAAAAGACTGAAATGGTTAGATCAGCTACCAAGGATTGTGAAAAAAAAAAAAAAGAAGAAGTGATGAATGATACTAACTAGTAAACAATAGTGAACTCTTATGCTCGTTAAGGCCCTGCCACGAATCTCCTCCTATTCCAATGCCTTGGTGTGGGTTCCTAATACTCAATCTACATGTCTATGAAGAAAATCGTAGTATATCAGTGTCTTAGGGTCTAAGTTTTCTGGTAGGTTCATTGGTATGTCCTCGGATTCCTCCTCAGAGCTAACCACAGTCTCCTTCCCTTTATCAGTTCTCTGCTTTTTGGAAGGAGGCTCGTCTGAGGTTTTCTTCCCATGGTTAGGAGACTTTGGTGGCCCTTTTGTGGCCTTAAATAATTCCAACTGTGAACTAGGGATCGGTGCTAGCAAAATCCCCTCTACAACCACCGAGGAGGAAGGACGATTAACTAAAGCAGAAGTTGGAGTGGTGTCAAGCCTTGACCTAGTTGAAGGGGAAGGCCTGGTAAGATCAAGTCTCCCTATATCACTGCGCTCCTTGAAATCCACTGGAGTAACCTCTCTGACCCCACGAGATCCAATATCTAGTGAGTTGTCAAGAAGCTCAGCATCGAGAGCAGGGGAGAGCCTGTGTGGCCACAAAAGCTTTTCGTCAAACTTGAGGTCGTTCCAAAAATCTTCACAAGTAGTGAAGTGGTGAGTACCTTAATCTCTCTTGCCCTTAGATTCGATCTCTTTTTCCCAGCTTTGTCTGCAAAGACACAATGAAAAACTCAGATTTCAAACAAAGAAATAAGTGCCAAGGCAAACCTACATCCCTTATAGCTCACTTACAGGGACTTAAAACAAATGAAAAGTTTTGAAGTCAGCTTAAGGAAGGACAAGAAATATAGAACCAGTGGGTTTTATAATTCCCAGCATTGGATTTCCCCTTAGAGTCCCCTTGAGGAAGAATTTTCTTATATTTAGATGGACAGGCTGAGAGGTAGTAGATCCCTTCTCATAGTCCAATGCTCTTGATACTATAGAGGTTGGAAAGGACTTTTGCCGAAGGGGGTTCAAGGCCATTCTTAAGATAGATGAGCGCTAAAGAAGTTAGACTGGAATACAAATTCGGAGTCAATTGAAAAGGGAAAAGTCTTAGTTCATTCAGAAAATCAATTATGTAAGGGGAATCAGAAACCTAAATCCAGCACCGAGATGCTAAATACTGCTATGAACTTTAAAGGAGGGTAAGCAGTATGATTGTTATGAGAAGGTGCCAGGAAATGGCAACCCTTTGGGAAATGATATGCTTTAGCTATCCCTTCCGACTTGTTGAACTTAACACTTGAAGAATGCAAAGTAAAAGGGGAGCAAGCTTCAGACCCTCGGGCCTAGGGCGAGCTATGAACTCCTCGGCGACCTTACCACTTTGAAAGGTTACCTTCCTTATGAGATGGAGCAGCTCCCCACTCCCTTTAGAAGACTCAGTATCTTCAATTCTTATTAGATAATGATGACATCGATGAGGTAGAGACCATCTACACAAAAAAAAGAAATGATCAGGTTGCTAGAAGCAGACCGACCCTTACTCAGAAAAAGTCTTCTAACAAAAGTCCTCTTGTATGAAAGGTTGTATATGCCCCAGGTCACCAAGATCCAAACCCTACTAACTATTGGGCTACTAAAAGTCTAGAAAACTAATGGAAAACTCAAACGACAATTAGAAACCCTAGTGCCTACTGACAGTTTGATTAGATAAACTGGACACAACGAAAGGAAAGGCATGGGTAAATAGGTTTGACCAGCATTCCAAATCTTTTCAACAATAGACAAATAAACTTGTATGGACCTCAAAACAAAAACCTAGAAACCATGAACTAGGAAAAGAAAGCTTATTGTACTAAACAGAGGAAAATGTCTAAAATGTGAGCAAAGCTGGCTTTTAGCAGACGAAACTTGAACCACAAGCTTGGTAGGCTGGAATGATGCTAAAGGTGACAGATAGCAATGAACAATCACAAAAATGGCAGAGAAGACAAGAACAGAGAGTTTGTAAGCCCCAGATTTCAAATAACTAATGAAAAGGATAAAAGAGTTTTCCCAGTTTATATCACACATGGTCTAAATGTTGGATCTAGGAACTCTCCGAATACCCATAATCTGACAGCTCAGCATATGCTAGCATTAAGTCCTCATCAGCTGGTAAGAACGTTCACTGAAGACAGTAATCATTACGTTGTTAGCAGAAATCGAAGAGTCACGATGAAACGAAAAATATGCTGAACGACTTGCAATATCGTAGATCGCAAGCAATGGACTATGGTTTTCTAGCTACATCGCGATCAACTCATGTTAATAAAGGCATAACCCTCATTTGACTTGCTTAATGTCTCAGCTCAGGCACATCTAATTGCCCACTAAGCACTCGTCTTGGCTTGGGTGCACCTAATCACCCACCAAGCATATGACCTCATCTTAGCTTAGGTGCACCTACTCGCCTGCTGAGCATTTGAACTAGTGCTAGCTAAGCACGATCTGAGCACTCAACTTATTCAAGGCATAACTTGTATGCGAGTAATTACTACAGCTCTCGCATAACTTGATGGTTGTAGCTTTCATGCGACCTGAAGGTGCATTACCAACTGAGGCACTTTGATGCAAAAATTCATTCATTTAAGACGAATTAATGTAATCGATTGGTTATTTAACTCAACGTTTATTCAAATGCGGTAATTCACCCATGAAGAGCTCACAGGCTATTTTTTGCAGTAAATGAATCATTCAACATGACACACTCAAAAAAATAAAGAAAAGAGACTTTTCATTAAAAACCTCATTCAACGAGGTGAATTTACACAAGAAGATTCGAAGTACAAAAGCTGGAATAAGCCTACAGCTATAATAAGCAGGAGGAACTGGCCTTTTAGAGCCGAATCTAATGAATAAGCTAGACTGTTCTTCTAAGGTTTGCTTGGCCAAGACAAGGGAGATGAGGCCAAAAATTTCAAAAAAATTTCCTCCTCTTGGCTGAGCAAACCTTCCA
>JANHAO010010079.1:0-17938 GCA_026873985.1 Saraca asoca
TAAATGCATTAAATACTTGCGTGCTCTCCTTCTTCTATAAATAGGACTGCCTTGTTAGCAGAGGGGGAGAGGCCAATCTTGTAAATAATATTTTGTACATTATCAATAAAATTTACTCCGTGGATGTAGGGTCCAGTACCACCCGGATTTGGCCGAACCATGTAAAAACATTGTCTTTCTTTCTTCCTCTTCCTCCATAACACTTTAAGAGTGGCATTGATTCCTGAACTCTACATCCCCGTCGAAATTTGGTTAGTGTACGGGAACCAAGCTCTGGCCAACAGATAGAATGCTATAACTTTTATAACAACCTTTAGGCTGAGATCACCTAGATCTTCCCTTCTTTATAGGCTGGTCACTAAAGCCATGATTTTAGTTCTCTTCACTCCTCTTTTTGCTTTGAAAAGCATTAGACTCTTCACCCTTGGGTCTAAGCTCCTTCGTACTAAAGGTTTCCTCCCATTTTATTTATTTGGTAGCTTGCTCATAGAATTCAGTGAGATCTCGAGCCGGGGACTTCTAAAGGCTTTTATATAGCTTTTCATTTTTGTGGAGTCCCACTGAGATTGTCATTAAGATACTTTCCTCTGAGGGATTTTCTAAGGGGTTAGCTTCATGCCTGAACCTAGCTATATAGTTTCTTAGCGACTCGCCCTTGCGCTAAAAGATTATTGCAAGATAACAAGGAGGTGTAAGCTACCTCTTTAGTGCCTGATATTGATCGATAAATTTTCTTTGGCATTCTTCCCAGCTATTGACACTACAAGCCCAGAGGCTTCTAAACCATGCCCGAGGTATACATCCTAATGTGGCCCAGAAGATGCGACATTTGACCAGAGGGTCAATTATTTGAAGATCCATTTGAACATTGAATACATCCAAATGATTGCACAGGTCACTATTTCCATCATATAGCGGGATCATGGGCACATTTAGTTTCTATAGAAAGGGCCGCATCTCGATCTCTACAGAGAACGGAGAGCTTTCATCACAATGAGGTTAATTGCTTTGAAGTTGGGGCCACTCTTCTAGCTGTTTCAACCTTTAAAGGACTTCCTCCATTACTGGGCCTTGCATTTTGAGTTGCAGACTAGAGCTTTCCACTTGCTACGAGTCCCCAGGTCGCTAACTATCATGATCTCCATGAGTTTCCTTTTGAGCTTCTCTATGTAACTGTTGGAGTTGCGCCATGATCTCCTCTTGCTTCTATGCGCCTTAGGTCTATGCTTGTGCTAGCATTTTTACAGTTTCAACCAATTCTCTTACCATGTTTTTAAGTGTTGGCTGGGGTTGGCTAGCCATTTGTGCCTCTTCAATTCTAGGGGCAGCAGTGGCATGACAATGAGCTCTAGCAATAGAGATGTATGCTGGTTGAATGACTGGACTAGTTGAAGTCTGGGTGAGTCTTCTTTTTACAATTGTAACTGATCAGAAAAGCAATTCAGATAGTAGATGGGCCCTTCCTTCAATGCCAAAATGTTAACGATAAAATCTGGTTCTGTTGAATTCCAGCTAACGAATAGAGTTCTTGATCCCCAAGCTGCTTTCTAGTATATGAAATATGAAGAAAGGAAGAAGATGAAGATGGTAGGGAGGAAGAGAAATAATGGGACATGGTATTTTAACATAGTTCAGCTAAAATGGGGCAGCACTGGTTCCTATGTCCACAGTAACTGTTTATTATTCTTGAAAATTTTACAGAGTTCTAGCTTAGCTTCTTTTTTGCCCCCTTTTACAAGAGTTCTTCCTCTCCCTTTATAGAGGGAGGAAGATTACATGTAATGATTACAAGTTATAATTCTATTATATCAAGTATTAAATGTATAAGACAATATGATCTCCTATAATCCGGCTTCTATAGGCTGCTTTTTATGGGTGGGTCTCTCTTGGCAATAAACTAACGTAAGTTTGCCAAGTACTCAGTCTTGCCGAGCTCTTGGCTAGGTGATATGCCTGCCCCTCGAGTTGAGATTCTCAACTCGGGGTTGTTGTTGTCATTCGTTCAGCGAGCTCAGGGCTACTTCTTGATAAGATGAGCTCGAGCAAGGTGGCTGATCGCTTAGCGAGCTGAGCTTCCCATGATCTCGCTACTTCTCCATTTTGCGATTAGCAGGGGAGCGCCCACTGGGTGTCCTTAGCGAGCCTGGCTACTTAGCTTCTGATGGGTTCTTGCCGACTTGTTATCCGAAGTCGATTTTTGCCTATAACATATCATATTTGACTTCCCAAGAGTACAAGACACACTTTAAAAAAATAAAGTAAAATATTGTAGTATTTATAAGAAAATCAACTGCTCACAATTTAATAAATAATAAATAATTTTAGAAAAATCTCATTATTTATATATAAGTAAAAGACTTTTATATCACTTATATATATTTTTTATTAAAAAAATAATATATTATGTCATGATAACGGAGGAATCTAACTTTCTCTTTGGAAAAAAGGGATGTTTTCCACTACACTGCACATATTTAACATTAAACAAGTAAATTTTTTTTTTTTATTTTAATATTTTATAACTATAAATACTAATAAATTAAATCATTCATATAGAAAATGTTTTTTGCCAAAACAAATGGACCATTAAATTTGTAATTATTCATTCTCTTCATTTTCTCAAATGGTCACGATGCTTTATTTTACTCGAAAATGTATTTTTACATTTTAAAGGATCCAAATAATATCCATACACAACTGCACTGCACAAATCTAATAAAAAAACTATTTAATCAAATGATAAAAAAAAAACTCAACCCTTCAAAATTGGATATTTCCATAAAATTACTCAATATCAAAAGATGGGATAAAATCAATTATTCAGGTTCAAATGCAAAATGGATTATCATTAGGTAGCCTTCAAACCAAACTCTCTCTCTTTGCTTCATAAACTGCTTAGATAAAGCACTTTAAAGGGTTATCATTAATATTAGATATTAGCACCGTCTTCAGACAAGCAAGTACTAACAAATTATTCCCCACAGATTTCTGTCACATAATTTCTGAGTCTATTTCTCTCTCCCACACAATGATATATATATATATATATATATAATTTTTTTTTTCATTTTTGCATCAAGCTAATCCTTAGAGATTTTACAAATTTTTTTTGAAGATATAATTTTACATACAAAATTTTATGATTTTTTCCGACTTAATAATTTTATATGAATTATATATATAACACTCACGTTAAAAAAATTGTATCAAAAAAATTATATCATAAGTTTTTGTAAAAATTTTTAATTTGTTAAAAAATAAAAATACAGAAATTTTATAAAAATTAAAAGATTAATACTTATCAATATTAATGATAATCTTTGCTAAGTGATTAACGCAAAAACCATTACATATTGTATTTTGATAAATTCTGCCACTTTATTTTTAATTTTAATGTCTATTTAATTATAATATTAAAATATTTAATTTATCAAAATATGAAAAATAAGAACTTTGAGAAACCAGGACTGATACATGGAAACCACTATCAGTACTCTGCACTTCCCTTCACTTCCCTGCATTCTGCATTTATTTCCCCACTCTTTCCCTCTTCTACGGTTTACTTGGCTTTCACAGTAACCTAAATTAGTGAATTCCTTTTTTTTTTTGGTAAGACTAAATTAGTGAATTCTACCACAGACATATATACCATATTAGCATGAATTTGTTTGAATCAATTCACATAGCCATTTTGAAATTTTGTTATGTAGTGGTCGTTTTTTTTAATTGTCTATAAATTTACTAATTACAATATAATTGTAATTGTCATTATCGTCGTAATTTAATATTATAATAATAAGATTGAGTAAATTACTTACCTATATAGAGTTCATATTAATCTTCCATCCATGAGATAGCTAGCATTTTAATTGAGTTATACCAAATACATATTTATTCTTTTTACATTGTGATCCTTACATACGTTACAAAAAATCGCAAGATTTTTACTAGATTTGTTTGTTAGAAATTTGCTGAAAAAAGCGATTGAAATTGAGAAGATCGTTAATTATCTATCATAAAAAATCATTGAAAATATTTTAAAAAATCCATCATAGAATAAGTTTTGTCGAAAAATAGGCACTAATTTTAAAAAAATTATGCTTACTTTTCCTGACAAAACTTATTGTATGACAGATATCCAACAAGAAAATCTGTCAAAAAATCCAAAAACTTTTAAACATCGGACCTGGCGATCTTCTTACTTATTTTTTATTTCTTCTCCTTCCTCTGTCATGTCAAAGCTCTTCCTTAGTTTCACAGCTTGATTCTTTCACTTCAAAGGTATTTTTACAAATCTAAAATAATTAAATTATTCTTACTTCTTTATTTGTTTAATTATTACATTTTTCATAATTTAATTGGCCTTTCTTATTTTTATGTATATAGTTTTGGACTTCAATTTGTGCACGAATGTTTTTTCCCAATTTGCTTGCTTAGACATTAAGGTTAATACATATTTTTAATTATTAGTTATATTTTGTTGTATATCTGAATTGAGATTGAGTAATTATATATTTTGAATTATATTTAGAAATTATATATATTTTGAATTAGATTGGCTAGGATTGAGTAGTTAGATAACATATTTAATAGTATTGTTAATATTACTTTAAGAATTACTATATTTTGAGTTAGAACCCATTTTTACGATAGAAATTATATATATTTTGATTTTGTTAATTTTTTAAATTAGTAACTATCTTGTAGATATTAATTATTAATTTTGTTGTTGCTATGCATTTAGTGAATAGAACTATTGAAGTTGAAATGTAGTCACTATTATGAAAGCCTTGCCAAAATTTTTTGTTAGGGAGTTAGGATGAAATGTTGACAAACTTTCATATGGTTTTTACATGTTTGAAAATATTTAGTAAGTAGGAGAAAATATGCATATAAATTAGGACATGTATGAAGGCTTAACACATTTCAATGTAAACTTCAAAAAGAAAAATATGGAAATTCCGAAACATTTAAGGTTGATGTATGATAGATTTCTTCCAAGACATTGTAGATATAAGATGGATTTTCTTAATAAGGTGGAAGAATTTATCTATTTTGCAAAAGCTCAATCAATTTATTTATGTGATAGTGGAATAATGTGTCTGTGATCCAAATATAAATGTAGAAAATTTTTACCTCTTAATGAAGTTAAGGTTAATTTGTATAGAATTAGGTTTAAATATGCTAGTTGGCTAGACATTACAACTCACTTAGAACACAATGTAGAAGAGCCTCCAAATAGGGATGCCTAAAAATTTTATCAAATGTTAAAAGCTGTATATCGACCATTATGGATAGGTTGTATTAACAATTTAGAGTTGTCATTAATAGTAAGGATGTGAAGCATAAAATTTGACTTTAACTTATCATAGAATTCCTTTGATCAGATTATGCAATTTATAACCAAGACACATCCATCTGATAATGTTGTTTCTCCTAACTTTTATGGAACGAGGAAGTTAGTGATGTTAGGATTAGGCCATGAAAAAATAGATTGTTATATGAAAGGGTGCATGGTGTTCTACAAGGAGGCTAAATTTGACAAAGAATATAGAATTTGTGGTTCACCTTGGTATAAGGAATGGAGGACAGGTTAGAATAGCAAAGAAGTTCCCCTTAAGAGAATGTATTATCTACTATTAATCCCAAGGTTGCAAAGGTTGTATACTTTGATGAAGTCAACTTCTCATATGAGATGGTATCATGAGAATTGAAGAGAGAGGATCTTTTTGTGTGATCTTCTAGATGGAGAAGCTTGGAAACAATTTAACCAAAATTACTCAGAGTTTATAATCAATCCTTAAAAAGTAAGACTTGGGTTATGTTCTTATGAATTCACTCCATTCAAGCATAATGTTGCACCGTATTCATGTTAGTCAATAGTAGTCACTCTTTATAATTTATTTCTAGGTATATATATGATAACTCAATATATGTTCCTAACCTTGACTGTCCCAAGTTCAAAAACTCCAAAGAGTAAAATTGATGTATTCATGCAACCATCGATAGATAAGTTACTCACTTTGTGAAGTGATGGTGTTTTGATGTATGATATTTCTGTGAAGCAAAACTTTCAAATGAAGGTCACACTGATATGGATCATCAATGACTTTCTTACATATGGGATGTTATCTTATTGTCAAGTGGCTAGAAAATTAGCTTGCTCATTATGTATGGAATCCACAAAAGCATTCCCCTCAAAGCATAAGAAGAAACAATCATAGTTTGATTGTCACATATAGTTTCTACCATACAATCATCCTTATAGGAGAAACAAGAATAACTTCATCAAAAAATAGAGTGGAGACATCTGAACTACCTCTAAGATTAACCAATGAACAAGTTTTTTTATCAAGTTTGTTTCATTTCAGAAGTCACAAAAACTTGGCAAACCAAGATGCTAGGATATAGAATAGATTATAATTGGAATAAGAAAAACATATTCTAGGACTTGTTATACTAACAATCCAATTTACACTGACATAATCTCGATGCCATGTACATAAAGAAGAACATCTTTGATAATGTGTTTTACACAGTGATGGATGTTAAAAGGAAAACACAAGACAATATTAAGGCGAGTTTGGATTTGCTAGAATACTATAGAAAAAGGGAGTTGGAGCTTAAAGAGGCTATAAATAAAAAAAATATATAAACCTAAAATTTCCTACATCTTGAGCTTGGATAAGAGAAAGATTGTTTGTGAGTGGGTTAAGGAGTTGAGGATGCTTGATGATTATGCCTCCATATTAGATAAGTGTGTTAGTGTAGGCGATGGTAAAATACTTGGTATGAAAACCTATGACTATTATATTTTCATGGAAAGATTGCTACTTATTGCCTTTTCTAGACTCCCGGATCTTGTATAAAGGGCCTTAACTAAGTTGAGTTAGTTCTTTAGGAAATTGTGGTTAACGATCTTCCTAGAAAATGAATTGCTTTGAATGGTACAAAATATTCCCTTGATAATATGCAAGCTTGAATGGATCTTCCTACCAGGTTTTTTTGACTTAATGGAGTATTTGCCTATTCATTTGTCATTCAAAGCAAGGGTAAGTAGCTTTGTGCAATATCGATGGATATATCCACTTGAGATATTTCCTAATAGGTTGAAAAAGAAAGTAGGCAACAAAGTTAAACTTAAAGGAAGTATATGTGAAACTTGTTTAACCGAGGCGATAGCTTAGTTTTATTAATACTATTTCGACCTTGATGTGTAATGCCAAAGCACAAGAGTTCATGGAATGATGATCAGGGTGGCAATATAACCCTAGAGCCTATTCTTTCCATCTTCAATCTTCCAAAACATTTCGTAGCTTTTTCCAAAAAACAATATTTGGATGCTTAAAAATTGAAATCAACCACAATACACACACTTTTAAATTGTGAAGAAGTGGAGTCATTTAAAAGGTAAGTATTTGTGTAGTTATCTTATTAAATCATTCTATATCTTTAACTTTGATTAGCTCAAATTTAGAATACTAATAACCTAAATTGTTATTCCCCATAGTATGTTTGCTCATTGGTTGAAGACTATACATTCAAATATGCAAGATAAGGACATCAAAGCAATGATCAGTGCTCAGTTAGTTTCCTAGTTTCACTATTTTGTAAGCATAAACAATAATTAATTGTTCTATATGACATTGTTTATAGTTGTATGATGAAATTTTGATATGAAATTATGTTATTCTCATGTTCATAACCCCTTAAATAGTATAATCAATCAATATCTGTTGGATTTAACTTGGGGTTCTTTAAAGAAAGTTAAAACATTTCTAATGTATTTTATCAATGGGTATAAGTTTCACACACACCAATAGAGTTAAGGGAAAAAATAATTAACACTAGAGTATGTGTGAAGGGCACAAGGAATGTTATAGCAAGGGAAGATGACTTCTATGGTATTCTTAAAGAGATTGTACAACATGAGTATTTAGGACTACCAATCAAAATGATAGTATTTTTGCACTTTAGGTGTTTGATCATGTGTTAGGTTGTAGTATGAAAGTGCAACCCCATTATGGCATAGTTGAAATCAAGCATACAAGGCGATATGCCAAGTATAATCCTTTCATCATTACACAATAAGTAACACAAGTGTAATATGCACCATACCTATAGACAAAAAGAAATAAGGAAGGTTGGTGGGTTGTTATAAAAACCAATGATACTACCTTTCAAGGAGGTGGATAGGCCAATAGGTGTAAAACAAGATGATGTCAATGAAGATGAATATGATAATGATGAAGATGCAGAGGATGAATTAAATGAATGATACTACCTTTTGATTGTGACATGTTAATTTGTTACCTGTATATATGAGTGCTAAATTACTCTATTCATTTAACATATATATGATTATTTTCTAATTATGTCACAAGTGAATATTGGTAAATGACAAGTCATAGGGATGGACAGGGGTAGAGGACAGTGACCCCAAGGATGAGGTTCCCTATAATTCCCCTGGCAACAATTCACATATGGTGGTCGATCAAAGCCCACAAGCTATCATTCTTTTTTGTTACACCTTTATGCCTACACCCTAACTTACATCTGGCCAGATAGAGCCACCTGCACAGATGTCAACAAAGACATAGTTGCAATAGTAACAACACCCTAGATACATAGGGGACACTATCACAGATGGCGCCATCATCTTTAAGTGTAGCATCTACCCCTAACATGCTCCACTCCTTGGGATATCCACACTTAGTCTTGGAAAGACCATTATACCTTATAAGAAGGGGTATGTATTCTTAATTATACTTGATATTCATTTTGACATGAACTTTATTTTTTAAATTTTAGCAATGTTTATTTTTATTTGTTTAGGTTTTACCCCGACCCATGAGCTAGTAGGCACCATACACCACACCATCATGAGCAAGTATGAAGGTGTATGGCCTATGTGAAAAAGTATTCTAGAGCCCACCCATAGGATGCTATATGCAGAGTCTGGGGGTAAATTTTACATACTTCGTTTATAATTTAAATTTCTTCTTTTAATTGTTCTCTAACTATTTGATGTTTTCCTTATTTTTTAATTGCAAAAGTATTTGAAGTGAAACCATTCTCATGAGAATGACCTGGCTGAATCAAGTATGAAGAATGGGAGAGGCTTCTCAAGTACTAGAAGAACCCTAAATTTAATTCCAAGTCTGAGCAAAATAAAAGGAATAGGACCTTGGATGTAGCTAGACATGATTCGTCCCTACACACTAACAGTTCCATCCCTATGACAAAGCATCAATTATGCATAGTAATATTATTTGAACTCACTGTTATTTATGTCATTAACATTGTTGTAGTCATGTTCATACCGCAATCTATATTATCAATGAAAATTATCATGTTATATAGATAGCTGAGATTAGGGTTGAGCCGCCCATGGATAGCTTGTTCCACTTTACCCACATTAAGAGGACAACTAGTGGCTCTAGCCTTGAGCTACACAGTCTTATGTAATAACTTCTCTTAGCTTGCATTTTTGTAACTAATGTATTGTATGTTTGGTAGTAAAAATATTACATCTATAATATTAAATAATTAATTATTTTAATTTGAAAAAGAACTTCAATAAAAGAAAAGAGGACTTAGAACATACTCAAGCATGGAGAGGCCCTAAAGGCTTCAAGAATATGGTTAGTGAGGTGGTTAGGCCATTTTATTATGATTTGTGGCTAAACACTATAGGTGAAACCAAGATGGTCACTATAGGGACAATTGCATAGGCCGCTACATCTCACTTCGAGAATATGTCACCTGTTACACTGTAGTAGTTCATGTGCACTATTACTGAGATACAGTAACAAATGCATATCATTTATTTCTAGAGGAGCAACTTCTACAGACTCAGTAATAGCAACAGAGCCAGCATTCGCTACCTCCTACTCCTTTACCTCATCATTATCCTCATCCTTATGGTTACCCCCAGTCCCTTGTATACTACTAGTAGCCCCCTGCTTACATGTATCCACCACCACTGCCGCCATAGTTGATTTGACCACAACCAACTTCAGGTAATGGATAGCCTACTAGTCATCAACAACGGTAATAGGAGAATGCTACCCAAGATCAAAAGATAGATGAGTTCCTCTCCAATCTTGAGATGTAGTTATATTTTTATATATATTATTTGAATAATATATTTTATATATCATTTAATTTGAATAATACAATTTATGAATTATTTGACTACTTTTATGCATTCATAACTATTCGTATGTGTCATATGTTTAATTTTTATAATTAAATAAATATTAATTATTAGAAATTAGAATTAAAAATGTTAAAATTAATTTTTCATTACTAATTAAAATTATTTTTTAAATTATTATAATAAAGAATTAAAAATAAAAATTTCAAAAAATTATGTTAATTAGAATTTAAAAAAATTAATTATTTTGAACAAAATATTTTATTTATTCTGATGAATTTTACAACAAGCTTTTGGACAAACATTCTAATTGATTGCCATGAATTTCTAATGACTTTCTAAAAAAAAATTAAATGAGTTTTTTTGATGAATTGCTGATTGCTTTTTCAGTAGATTTCTAATGGATAAAAAGGAAAAAATTTATAAAAAATTGTCCCCTCTAAATTTGTCAAAATTTTTTTTGACTACTACATCATCAATGTATACTTCCATTGTTTTACCAATGAAGCATGAAAAATTGTATTCCTATAACTTTGACAAGTTACTCCTCCATTCTTCAAACCGAAAGGTATCACTACCCATTTGAAAGTTCCTATTTCTCTAGGACATTTGAAAGTCATCTTCGACATATCATCCTCCAAAATATAAACTTGATTATACCTGACATTTCCATCCACGAAGCTAACAAAAATGTGCCATGAAGATAAGTCAATTAGCATGTTAGCTATTGGCATAAGGTATTCATCTTTTAGCATTGTGTCATTCAAATTTCTAAAGTCAATACACCCTCTAAGTTTTTCATTTTTCTTCATCACTAGAACAATATCTAAAATCCATTCAACATATTTTGTGGTTCAGATGAAATTGGCTTTTATAGCCTTTCGATCTCTTCTTTAATTTTAAGCACATTATTATAAACAAAATGACTGGGAGCCTATTTATGTAATTGAAATCCTTCCTTAATTGGCAATCTATGTTCTACTAGGTTTTAGCTTAAGCCTAGTATTTCCTTATAGCTCTATGCAAAGCAATCTATGCATTCCTTTAGTACTTGAATTATTCTCATTTTTTTGACTCAAGGAAAAAGAGCACTAATGAAAGTTAGTTTTTTTTCATCTCTAGTTCCTAAATTCACTTTCACTAAAGGATTTTGGACTTCAATTTTCTTTTCTTCATTTCTTAGATGTGAATTAAGAAATCTAAGCAGACCGTCATCCTATATACAATCTAAGAGAATTGTTGCTTCCTTTCACTTGACCATGTAGGCCAATAGTCAAGCTAACTACTTTTGTAGATCATTCATTATTTTCATAGGTCAAACCTGAGTCTATGGCCTTTGAGATTATAGAGAATCCTAATGAATTCAAAATGAAAATATTGATTTCTTCTAGGTCAAACTCACCTTCAACTATTAAGGGTTTGATGTAAGGACTATAAATTTCAAATTCAGCATTACATTACTGAACATAATAAGAACTATCATAAGCTAAGATACATTCTAATTGATTGTCGTTGATCTAGATTACTAACCTCTGATGAACAACTAAGGGCATGGCATTAGTTGTGTGGATCTAATCTCATACTAATAGCAAGTTATAGCTTGATTTGGATGGAACCACTATGAAAAGATCTTATCAGGGTATATAATCGACATTCAAATTGACTAGCACTACTCTTTCTAATGCCAGCATCCTTCCATTAAAATCTGACACTATAATGTTTGATGATATTAAATTTTTGGTAAACTTTCCATACTTAATGAAAGTTGATCTTGGTGATAAATTCATAGAAGTACCATCATCAACCAAAATGTGATCTATTGTTCAACTATCAACATTTGCTTTTATATGTAAAGGTGACTTTTCATTTTTTCTATTTCTCTCTCAAAGAAATCATAGGCTTTTTCATCTAAAATGATTGTTTCATTACAATTATTTTCACTATAGAAATCTTGAGTCAAATCTTGTTTAGAACTTATAAAAAAAGTCAATTGGCAAAACACATGTCGTGTCAATCTCCATCTTCTAACCTTTAGTTTTTAAATATTTTGCCAAGTTTGTCTTTTTTTCCTTTTTCTTCATGTCACTTGACTCTCAAAGGCTTAATGAAATTTGATCAAAGTATTAACCCATATTTTTTATCTCTTTCTAAAAGTAATTTGTCTCTGCATTTGATGCTTTTGAGTTCTTGATGGAGGCTAATAATTAAGGTTGTACCATTTGTTTTGCCCTTTTTCAATTCTAGGTTCCCATATTTGTTTCTTACTTGGTTGTGGTTCATTGGTTACCCATTTTTCCCTCAGCATGTCTCCTCAAGGTACGCGAGTTGAACTAAAATAATTTTTCTCTCTTTTCTACAATTGATTTTGATGATTAAAGTCAAGTCTTTTAAAAACCAACTTCTCTTTTGTATCACCCTTTTCTTTCGACTTCTCTCATTTCTCTTTCTTTTTGTCTTCCTTTCTAACAATTATACCCCTTCACATAGCCAAAGCAATCTTTTCAACCTTTTCTTTTTCCTTAGGGTCTATTCTGTCACATTCCCTAAATTAGCAAGTAAGCCTTTTACCTCATTGTAATATTTTTCACATCTAGAATATATTTTTACTATCCTGCCTTCAACATCGATCATTTTGAAAAATTCTAAACTTGACTCACTTTTCTTTGGGTAAGCTTTAGGTATGAATGATACATTTAAAGGATCATTATATTCATTGATAGTTACCACATTTATCTCAGCCATATTCACTTTTCTTGACTCCGAGGGTTTGGCATAATTCCTACTTGTTAAGAGAGGATCTTTGTCAATTATCATTTTCTTTCCTTTCTCAAAAAATTGAAGGCATCTTTGCTTGATAACTTTCTCAATCATGTCCCTGAAACACACATAATTATTTGTAGTATGGCCAAACATGTCATGATACTTGTAGTATTTTCAATCTTTGACTTATTCCTTAGCCAAAATCCTATGGCCATTAGACAATTTTATTTACTTGTCTTTCAAGAAGATGTTGAAAATTTGATATGCCTTCTTTATGTTGAAGGAATAATTTTTCTTGTTTATGTTGCCTATTTTATCTTTAATTTAAGTATTTTAAATAAGAGATAAACATATGGAAAGATAGGTTTTATTTTGACAAGATGTGTTTAATTTTCATCCTCTATTTCTTCTTCTTTGATATAGGCTACTTTTCTTTTCTAAATGGAAATTTCTTGATTGTCTTATCTTTTTCTTTATACAATCGTTCAATTTGCCTAACTTTTTTGGCCAATTGAGACATATCTATTATATGCTAATTAACCATATTAGATTTGGCTATCTAGGTAAAGTAGTGACTTCTTGCTTGTCAAAACCTAGATAGGTAATCATCAGCACTTTCCATTGGTATCTTTTTTATGTTCAATCTTCATTTTGCCTCTATAAAATTGGTCATGAAACAATTTTTCTAATTATGCCCAAGAATAAATAGAATTTGATAGAAACTAGGATACCAAGCAAAAGTAGTTTTAGTCAGGGATAAAGGAAAAAAATTATTTTTAAATATTCATTTTCTATCAACTCTCCATACTTTGCAATAAATCTAGCTATATGTTCAATTGTAGATTAATTATCTTCACCAGAAAATATTGTAAATTTTGGCAATTTAAAACTTCTAGAGGAATCTATTTGATTTATCCATTCTAAAAACACACCCCTATAAATAGGATAAATACTATGCCCTCCTAATTGATTCAGCAATTGTTTGACCAAAAATTGAATATTTTGTTCTGATCTTTGTAAAAAATTTTGATTATGATTTTGGTTTATAGTGATTTGTATGTTATCATTAATTCAACTATCGTTCCAAATTCTTTCTCCCCTACTTTGAAGTATTCTAAGTCAACTAACTTGTGGTCATTCCATTTTAGGGTTTTCATTTTCAACGTTCTTACCCCATTTCATTATCATGATTGTTATGAATATTGTTATCAATATTTCGACCATTTTTATTTTTTTTGACCATTGTCATTATTTTGACTATTGCCCAGATAGACTTCTATTCTTTCTAGTGCCTAATTCATTCATTGTTGACTCAAGGTATTATTTTTTAGCATCGATCGCAATCTTTTGTGACATCATGTGAACCATATCATGATTACTTTTATCCATTTGCTATCAAAAAATAGCAACATTTTCAACAGATAAACTAGATAGATTTCCATGATAATTTCTATTCATTTGTGGTAAATATAGTATGCCATAAGGCATTGGCCCCCCAAGTATTGGTCCTTGATTATCTCATGGTCTATTTAGACCAGACTAATTGTTATTGTTGTTATATTATTTCAATTTTTATTCAGTGCTTCCAGTTGGTTCGTTTTATCTTGGTTCTAGTCTTAGTTGTTTCTTTGTATAGTATTTTGATTATTCTGGTTGTTAACAATCACATTTTCAACACAACTAGTAACATTACTAGCATTTTCATTTTTGATAGGCCTTTTGTCTAAGGATCATACAAGATCAAAGACTAAGAACACCTTAACCATGTCCCACCATGTGTGCCAATTTGTTTCAAGTCAAATTTCATAGGCTAAAAATCTTTGACTCTAAGATGGATCCTTTATAGCAAATAGGCAAGATTCTAATCTTCCTTGATCTCTAGATGAAGCAATATAGTTGAAAATAACAAAGTATATAAAGATTCCACTCCAAACAGTTGTAAATTACAACAAAAGGGCATAATAATGGTGCATGAAAAGGATGATCCTTTGTTAATGCATTGATACACTATTTATAAGGACCATGGTCGATTTCTTAGAGTAACTATTCAAGAAAACTAGCCCTTAGAAAATGGACATGTGCCTAAAAAAAAAACCAAAAGATAAAATTTAAAATAAAGGCAATAAGATAACTATAAGGTAACTATTCATCACGTGCTTGACACATGCATTTGCTTTAGTTATATTTATCAGTCGCCACAATCCCTGTGTCATTCCAATCAATTTGTTTCAACTTCAATATAGTTGACTTGTACCAAAAATGCTTTGATACCAAAGTATCATAGGCTAGTAGCTCAATTGTCAAAACGTGTGGTGCTTAGTCTCTTCACTTAGCCCTTAATTCACTTAGTTCCATCAAATAAGTCAGTCAATCAATTATACACCATTTTAGTTTTGAAACTAATGGACAACACCCACAATTTATATCATATTGAGACAACTATATGTAGCAAACACATAGCACATAAACAATCAATTCACTTATATACGCAACAATTATATGTTCATGCAATTTTTATTGTTTTTTACAAACCTATTTTGTGAAAAGCAACACAAATTGTGTTCAATTTAAAAAATCTCATTTCAGGAAAAACTTAGAAAAAATAGTTTCAGCGTTCTATTTTAATCATAGTAAAATATACACAAATTTTAAAATTTATTTATGCATAATATATCAATAATATTTAGAAAAAATTGTTCATATAAAATTGCATATTGATTTTACTATAAGATTATAATTTTTGGACTCATAAACTTTCTTGATTTCAATAGAAATATGATACAAATAATTTCTAACTAAATTTGCATAATACATAGCCTTGAAACATGCATCATAGAATAATTAGGTCTGGTACCATTTGCAAGAAATTGTATCACATAACTAAACCAATTATCCAAATCTAATTTATGATATCACATGACATAAATATAATGCAAATTGATACCTAGTATAGGATGTGAATCACATAAGTTAAACAAGTGCAAATCCTAGTAGGTTCACTACTTTCTATCTCTAGTAGCCTATGGGAGAAGAAATCTGTGAATCTTGAAGGGGAGACTGCAAGAACTAACTTAGGGCGAGAGTAAGGACCTACATTGCATATATTAACCTGATTGAGCTATCAAGTTAACTCATTGCATCATCATATAACTTTATTCAACCATTGCTGCCAAATTTGCAAACATAGTTACCAACTATTTTATTAATGCAACTATATCATTGAATTAAAAAGATCTCAAATATATATTTTGTTCAATCTATATTATAAGTTCATAAGTTGTCATACACATGACTTCATTTCAAAAATATAAAAAATTAGCTTACATTTTCTAAAATACTTTTTAACTAATAAAAAGGAATTCACCTCACACAATATTAGGACTCTTCCCTCTACTTCATTCAACCTAACCCACATAAAAAATGTAATATACATTTTAGTACTATTGCATAATATATAATACAGTTCCATTATTTCTTGCCTTCAAAACAACTTATAGTATAATGTGGGACCCTCTTTGTATGATTTCAAATTACATGATTGATTTTTCTTCAGTTGATAACATTACCTCTGTTAAAAAAATGTCTAGAAATGATGAAGCAGATGACAAAAATCCCTTAGACAATATGTTGAGTATTCAAATGTCCTATACTATGTCTTGTACTAAGCTGAAGAAGTTCATCAAAAAGGATGTTTAGGATTGAACTTTGCAGTTGCCTAATTAACAATATTATTTTATGTGTGAATGCATTAGTATCATAAGCAAATGTAAGAAGAAAACATACCCCTTCAATTATCTATTTTGATAGTTAATTTCGAAAACTTATTTGTGTGAGAAATATCTCCAAAATAATGTGAGATATATCTCTATTGGATATGGCCAATATCATATCCTTAAGTTAAGGGATTTGCAATTGCTTTAAGATAAAATCCATTATCTTTAAAATAAAGGTCATTATCTTTAAGATAAGTTCATTATCTCCTAATAATCAAATTATTCGGATATCTCAGTGATATGCCAAGAATCATTATATAATACAAGGTTTGGGTCCCTAATGTTGTCTAAGACTCCATACAGAAAGAATCACCATCATTCTAAAGAGAGAATAAAACATTAGAAGCTCTTGAATAACTCTAGATATGCTGTATTGATAAGTGAATAATATACCTATAAAAATGATTAATATCACCTCTTAATTGGTTATTAATTTGTGGTTTTTGGTTTACTTTCACTTTAGTTTTGTTAGTTTGTTCCTGGTACTGTTGCAGTCTACTTTTGTCTTTCAGGTTGATGAAAAAGGCTCCAAAAGGAAGATAAAAAGGTGAAGAATGAAGCACACTTGGGTCAAGAAGAGTTAAGAAAAATGATATAAAAGACCAAGTTGAATGTGCAAAGGAAAGCAAAAGAGAAGTAAAATTTCAGCACTAAACACGGCCTGGCTGTGTCCCCAAACACAGCCGTGTTCCAAGCCAATTCCTACGGCCTTCTAGAAGACAAAATAGCCCGAAACACAGGCAGCCCATGTTGCAGAACATGGTCGTGTTTCAAGTCAAATATTGGCTATAAATAGCTATTCAAGGAGCTGGTTGAGGGAGCCATCAATTACTTTTGCTTAGGTCTTTTAGAGCTCAAGTTTTCTTATTCTTTTAAGAGTTCTTCTCGTTCTAATTAGGATTTCTTTCTTTTCTTTATTGTTCTTTCAAGAAGTTTGAGTTTTATTAAGCATTATTCATCTTTTCCTTTCTTGTTTACTTTCTTTATTTTCTTTATCATTCTTGAACTTTATGCTTTCTTTTACATTAATAAATTATTCTTTTCTTTTCATTATGTCTGAGTAAATCTTTCTTTCTAGGATTGGGATTAGCCCAATTATGGATCTTTAATATTATTTGATGAATTCCCTATTGTAATTCCCTGATTTATTTTTGGTTCAATTATTATGCTTGCAATGTTGTGATGAAATATTTGGCTAGTGTTTTATCATATCTTAGGTAGATAATTGAAGTACCGAAAGGAGAAG
>JANHAO010010080.1:0-17960 GCA_026873985.1 Saraca asoca
GTACTTGAGAAGAACTAAGGATTTGTTCTTGGTATATGGAGGAGATGAGGAGCTAGTAGTAAAGGGTTACACTGATGCCAATTTCCAATCATATAAAGATGACTCCAGATCATAATCAATTTATGTGTTCCACCTAAATGGAGCTGTTGTGAGCTGGAAAAGTGTAAAGCATAAGATAGTAGTAGATTCTACCATAGAGGCTAAGTATATTGCTACCTCAAATGCATTAAAGAAGGCCATTTGGAACACATAGTTCATTACAAAACTTGGCATTATTCCTAGCATATCAAACCCAGTGGACATTTATTGTGATAACAATGGCGCCATTGCACAAGCTAAGGAACCCAGATCTCACCAATGATTCAAACATATACCTCAGCACTTCTATCTAATTTATGAAATCATCGAAAGAGGAGATGTGAAAATATGCAGAGTTCCAACCAATGACAAATGTCACCGACCCACTAACAAAGCCTCTGGCACAACGAAAGCATGGTAGTCACACTTGGTCACTTTGTATTAGATACATAAGTGATTGGCTCTAGTGCAAATGGGAGATTGTTGTTGTATACTCTAAAAGGAAATTATGGCATAATTATTTTTGCATACATTGTATTATGTTTTAATGGAAATTCAATTATTATTTTTGGTTATATATGTGTAATATAAATAAATATAATAATTGTCCCTAGAATAACTTGTTATTCTTAAAATGTCCCTAGTCGAGTATTATTGTGAACTGGGATAACAATAATGTAGTGAGACTAGCATATATGATGATTGATGACCGAAAGTCATGGAAATGAGATATCAAGCCATTGCATGGGTACATGTTAGAGAACAAAATCTATTGGACTGACCCACTATAAGAATGCTATATGGATGGTTATGTGTCATAAGCAATTCTTATAGTGACTATAATGTATGTAGTCATTTAACTTGAAATCACCACGGTTCCTTACATGAGAAGTTATTTACTTTGACACTGTCGTATATTACCTTTAATAGGGTGGCCCAAAAGGTAGTGGTTAGGTAAAAAAAAAAATCATGTAGAGGGATGTGTGTGATCTATATGGGATTTTGTCCTTCTTTCTTAGGAGGTGTAATATCCACGAGTCCCTTGATTGAGTGGGACTAAGAAATGCATGACCATGCTCAAATGAATTAATATGTGATATTAATTCATTTGTTCTTGATTAGTCATTCTGGGATTAAGAAACATAGATTGAATTATTTATAGGATGACACATTCCATTCCTCGAGTTCAATTTGGATATTCAAACAAAAGGAACTAAGATACATGGTATATTGGTCACTGTTTAGGTATGTCAAATCATTGACATTCTTATTACTTGGGTGGTAGAGATGTATTGCTAGATGCCACTCACTTTCTATGATGCTAGAATTAGATTGTTTTTGGTATCATTGCCAATGTAATTGGAACCTGCAAGGTCACACAAAAATAGTATGACAAAATTGGAAATAAAGTAAAATAATTAGGATTCTGATTTGGATTAAGAGATCCTTGGATTTTGGCCTAATATAATATAATATTGGAATTTATTACATTGGGATTAATTCTCAAAGTTAGTTAAACTAATTTAATAGCTTAAGCTCAAAAGCCTTTTTACACTTTCTATTAGACTAGGACTCTTAATTGGGCTAAGACTAAGCCTTTTAATTGGACTGGGCCTAGGCCTTTCCATCACTAAATCCTAGAGTTATAAAAATAATGTCTAGGATGAGCGAGGCAGCCATACAACAACCAGAAGAAAAATGTTTTCTTTATGAAAAACAATTTTGAGAGTTCCTAAAAAATAGAGAGAGCCCTCTTCTAGCAGAGAGATAGTGAAAGAGGCGATTCTATCCAGTAGAACAAGGTTTTGCCTTACTCCCATGTCGATATTGTAGAGACACAATTTTTATATTTGTATTGGTGATTTCTATATCCAGTCATAGTACACCATCCAGCCGCAACATCCTATCCAACCGTGGCATCAAGGAGACGAGATCTGGGTTGCTGTATGCAATTGCTGATCTGTGTTCCTGCATTCTACATAAATTGAATGTAATAAGGTATTTTTTTAGACTAATTGCTTTATATTTTGTACATGGATCCTTGGTGGACTTCAAAATTTTTAAATTTTTGCTGTGCTTGCTATATTGAAATGTAGCATCCATGACAATGTATATTTATTAAGCAAGATAATGTATATTTGTCAGATTAAATGCCTGATAGGTCGCACCTTAGCTAGCAATTAATTAAGTGCCTAGATAGGTCACATAGATATGCCTAATCTAGCACGAGTGCCTAGGTAGGTCACACGGATGTGCCTTAGCTAGCATGAGTCAACTTTGTCAATACTAAGTATAGCTCACTTCCTGTATAACATCTTGTTAAATATTTATTCCAAAATAAACATCAATAAAAAAATTTGAGAAAAAATATAGGTACTTTATTAATTTCTGAATAACATTATAGGATTAGAATAAGATTAAAACCAAGGAAAGTTTGTTATCTAGAATAACCTAGGCTAACAAAGTGCCTAGGACCATTGTTTTGGATAGGTAATCGAAGTTCTGAAGCTAGTTTTGGAAGGTCCATTGGAGCAAGTTAGGTACAAAGTTGTTGTTTTCTACAACTTGTCATCTACAAGCTGATGGACAAACCAAAGTAGTTAATAGAGCTCTATCAATGTTGTTGAGATCTATCATCCAAAAGAATTTAAAGAATTAGGAATCATTCTTACCTTATGTAGAGCTTGCATATAATAGGAGCATACATTCAGCCACCCAATATTCCCTATTCGAATTTTTTTTCATGGTTTTAACCCATTTACTCCTTTGAATTTGTTGCCTTTACCATTTGAGGAGGGTGCTAGTCTTGATGGGAAGAAGAAGTCTGAACAAGTGAAGAAGTTACATGAGCAAGTGAGATAGAACATTGAAAAGAAAACAAAGCAATACACTTAACAAGCCAATAAGGTAGAAAGAGAGTGGTTTTTGAGTAGGCTGATTACGTGTGGTTGCACATGAGAAAAGAGAGGCTTCTGGCTTAAAGGAAAACAAAGTTTCATCCATGAGGAGATGGACCTTTCCAAGTGGTGGCAAAGATACATGACAATGCCTATAAGTTAGTTCTTCCAAGTGATTCTAATATTAGTGCTACATTTATTGTTGTTAATGTTTCTCCTTTTGATGTAAATTTTGATTGAAGGTAAAATCCTTTTAATAGGGGAATGATGAGAACATGGAGGATCCACCCAAGGATCATTAAGAAGCTTTGCAAGTTCCAAGTGAGCCCACGACAAGTCTGAGGGCCAAAAAGATGGAAGATGCATTCCAAAGACTTTTTCATGCATTTTAGAGTGCATAAGAGGGTGTGGGCCTAGAGGTTCAAAGGTTATTTGCTTGGAGGCTTGCCATTCCCTTGAGGGGCTAGAGGTGAACAATGTAGAAAGCCTTGAAGCTAGCTAGTTTTTGGGCAACCAATCCATCATTTGTGTTTTGTTTTTGTATGTATTTTAGGTTGTTATTTTGTATTATGCCTTATGGCCAGAGCCCTATTTTACCATTTAGAGTCTTAAAATTTAACATCAACTTGACCTAGAGTTTCTATCCATAATTGACCTTGTCACAATGTTTGGGCTATTATTTAGTGTTATTTTATAAGCCACCTTTGAGACCTTTTTGGCTTTGTTTTAGGGTTATTTTCCCCTATTATTTACTTTATTTTTTTTAGTGTATGAAAACTTGAATTTGCCTTAATTTGTGGGCTTTTCATAGCCTAATTTTTAGTTACCCTTGTTGGTTGAGTTGTTTGGCCTTGTTTTTCTTTTTTTTTTTGGTCTTTTTAGTATGTTTGCTTGGCTATTTGTTTAAGCATTTAGTTGGGCATGATAGGACTTGAACCTAGCCCATTTTGGAGCCTAATTGCTATGAGAGGAGGCAGATTTCCTTTAACCATTTAGATTAGTGAATTTTAGAATTGAAGAGTGTTCTTCCTTAAGCAAGTGTTGTCCTAGGGTTTTTACAATAACTTCAAGATTTATCAAAGAGTTTCCTTTTTGTGATGTCAATCTTCATCACTTATCACTTTCTTTCTATCTTTCTAGAGTATGGCATAAATATCATTTTTTTCCTTTCAATTTTAGGTGCTAATTTGGTAAATTGGAGATAGATCTATGAGCATCTCCAAGGAATATCACATCACAAAGCCTTTTAATCAATAACTACACTTGTTGAATATTTACATAAATTTCTTCTTTAACTTGTCTATACACTGATTTTCCTGGCAATTAGAGGCAAATCAACCTTGTCACACCATTTAACATACCAAGTCTCAAAATATGAAGTGTTAGCCCAATAACTCATGCAGAATTCCCTACCTATTCTCCCCTTCAACACACTCTCTACCATTTCTTTACTACATTAATAACCAATTCAAAGACACTATTAGCCACCATATAGAAACATTTTGTCCCATTTGTTTAGATGTCACTCCTCAAATTTGGAACATGACTGACATAGGTAGATACCTATTGGCATCTTCTTACAAACCTTACACTTACTTTCTCAATGTATATTATATGTTAAACTTTAAAGAAAACAGTAGTAATTTTTTCTTAAAATGCTGAGTATAACCTATTTTTCAATATTAGAACTTTTCATATTGCTCTCATTTTTTACCAATACTATGATATATAAACATGATGACTTAATGCATGCATACATGAAACTATTTATTACACTATGTCATATTTCTCTGGCCAAGGCGGTCTCTAGGACAATGAACATATTTGTAACCTAAAGCATTTTTATTTAAAGAAAGCATAATAAGTTTCAATGAAATCCAATGAGTAAATCACTTACCCTATAGACAGTCCATTACAATAAATGATTACACCATTAAAATTTTTGAAACCTGCCAATAATGTGATGTTGCAATTTAATGCATAAATCACTAACACAGATTGGCAAATCTGTGTCTTTATGGTATCTATACATGAGGATGACAAAACTCAAATCTATAGAATGGAATAGCCTCACTCACTACACCTCTACTAGGAAATGTCTCTCTCTCTCTATTTTTTTTGGGAGCTTTCAAACATTTTTCAAAATTGCTTTTCTTATTCATTCTTCTTGCCACCTCACTAATCCCTAAATGTTATATTTATAATTCTAGGGTTTAGTGAGAAAAGACTTAGGCCCAGTTCAACTGAAAGTTCTAGTCCTAGCCCAACTAAGAGTTCTAGTACAATAGAAAGTGTAGAAAGGCTTTTAGGCTTAAGTTATTGACTTAGTCAAACTAATGTCAATAATAAAGCCCAATGTAATATAACTTTAATAAAGCACAAGAGAAATATAATATTACTTTAATATTTTATAATGTTACATTATAAAATAATATTATAATATAATCCAATATCATATTACATTATATTGGATTATATTCCAAGAATTTCTTAATCCAATTAAGAATTCTAATTACATTATAGTAATTACAATTTTGTCTCAATCTTTATGTGCGACCTTGTAGGTTCTTATTACGGTTGCAATGATTCTAAAATTACTTTAATTTTAGTATCATAGATAGTGAGTGGTATCTAGCAATACAACACTACCACCTAAGTAATAATAATGTTTGTGATTCGACATATCTAAATAGTGACCAATATCCCATGTATCTCAGTCCCTTTTATTTGAATATCTAGATTAAACTTGAGACATGGAATATGTCATCCTTTTAATAATTTAATCTATGTTTCTTTTGCCCTGAATGACTAATTGAAAACAAATGAATCAATATCACATATTGATCCATTTGAGCACGACCATACATTTCTTAGTTTCACTCAATCAAGAGACCCATGGATAGTACTCCTTCTAAGAAAGAGAGACAAAATCCCATCTAGATCACACACACATCCCTTTGTATGATTTGTAATATGCCTAACCCCTACCTTTTAGGCCACCTTATTAAAAGTGACATTAGATAGTGTCAAAGTAAATGACTCATCATGTAAGGAATAGTGGTGATTTCAGGTCTAAGGATTACATATATTATGGTCACTACAAAAATTACTTATGACACATAACCATCCATGTAGCATTCTTATAGTGTGTCGATCTAGTACATTTCATTCTCTAACATGTACCCATGTAATGACTTGACATCTCAAATCCAAGACTTTTGGTCATCAGTCATCATACATAATAGTTTTGCTATATTATTCATATTTTAGTTCACAACAATACTCGACTAGGGATATTTTAGGAATAAAAAATTATTCTAGGGATAATTATTATATTTATTTATGTTACACAGATATAACAAAATATAATAATTGAATTGCCTTTAAAATGTAAAACAATGTATGCAAAAATAATCATCCTATAATTGGCTTCTAGGGCATACACCAATAATAAGCACCAATATAAAACCTTAATATAGGACAATAACACATAAGAAAATCAAAATCCAATATATGATTAAACAGTCCATCTAATTGATCTACCACTATTAAACAATGAACATAACACATTATTCACAATTTTAAGACCCACTTGCTTCTCATTTTTATCAAATGTGATGTACTTTGCTTAATTATTCCACTAGTGTCGTGAAAAACTAGTCATGAATCTATGCTATGAAAGCTTACCTAAACTAGATAAAAGTTCCAAAAGAATCTCATTTTACCTTATATTTCCATGTGACAAGTTAAGGATTGAACATTTATAAGAGAGTGAGCTATATACTTATGAAATTCAAGCTTAGTCATTTTTGGGTGAGCTATACCAATTACTTCCAATGGTATTTTAATAATCAAGTTATTCACACAAGTTAGGCTTCGCTAGTAATTGAACCACTTTCTTAATTGCAATTTTCTATCTCTAAGTTCACATTTCTTATAATGCACATTTTGGGATATTAATATCAATGTTTTAAAGACTATTACCTAATGGTATTATTAAAAACCTTCCACTACATGATCTACCAATGATCTTTCATTCACAACTAACTACTAGTTTAGATAGACATATTTATTAGTGGTTCGATGTAGGAATATAAAAAGACTAAAATTTTGGTATATTCTTGTCAATCATGAATTACAATTCAAGGTAAGTACAGGAATGCAAGGAACTAGTCATCCTTGAAAGCTTAAACTCTCAACAGGAATGACTTTAGTCATTCTTGTACTAACAATATCACCGTATAAATCATTTCATTTGGAGGCTAAACCACTAACAAAATTCTATTTTTTGAAGCTATGGAAAAAATCATTAATGACTCTACTAATTTAATATTAAAAAAAAAGAACAATATTACAAGTAATTTCTACCATTCCCTACTTGAAAACAATTAAAAGATAGTTTAATCCACATCAATTTCCCGACACTTCAAGAATACTATAACTATTTTAATCATGTTCCATTCAATTTCAATTCACCATTCAATCGTTCATCATTCCATGGAACCATGTAGGTTCCGTCATTGTAGTAACTTATAAATATAACGAAAATAAACATTGACTAGACTTCAATCAGTTCACTTTGGTACATACTATACCACTAAAAAACAACAATAATATGGATCCAAGATGGTATTCTTTAGTCTGACAAGGACATTCCAATCAAATCAATACATTTTATTCACATAAGGCATTCATGTCAAACACTTTCGATTGAATTAAATGAAGGTGTACAAATGAACTAAGAGTTGGATCCATGAGTAAGTTTCTTTAGGCAACTTATCACTTCGTTTATAATTCGCTATCAGTGCTCCATTCACCTTATCATTCCAACAATTGTAACTCCCTCTTATCACCCTACCGATTTCAGGACCATTTAGCAAAAATATATATACATATATATATTTAAAATACTTTTGGAAGTTCCTTAAAGAGCTTGCTCTATGAATCCAATTTCCAATTCACACATAAATCATTAAGAGGTACACATCAATTCATTTCAAAAGATCATCTCCATATTCAATCATCTAGCTGACATAATACACAAATAGTTATTTCCACATTCAAGAGGCCACTCACAATTTATTTTGCATTTGCTAGTTTCTTGAATAATTTTTCAACTGTCCATGTCAAATAATTCACAAACTTAATCACCCAATTCAAAACACATTCTATACAATAATAACCTACTAATCAATCATTCTATTACTCTATCATTTCCAACTCATAAATCAATCAAATGATAATAAAATTCTAATACTTAGTCATCTAATTTTGCTATCATTAACTTAACATTTACCTTTACAATAATACGACAAAGAAAACCACATGACTTGAATGTACTAATAAACAATTGAGTTCATGAAACTAGTCACACAATCAAAACACATTAATAGAAGAAGTTCTAGGCAACAAGCTATAAAATCATAACATATAAAGAATTCCAACAGGTTATTAAATGATTGATCATATTTATTTAACTAGAAATTGAGTACTTGGGGTGCTTTTAAATGGTACAAACTATTAAATCAATTAGATGTCCTACAAGGGTCCTAATTTCTCTAATCTCCTAGGGCTCGATTTGAATTGCCCCTTTTACACAATTTTCACGATCATGCTCATAGGAATAGAGCAAGTATTCATGCCTTGTGATTGGCATTGAAAATTGAACTAATTCTATGTGATTGAAATTGACCTTTCATAACCCTATTTCTGTTTCTAATCAAGATATTGATTGCATGCAATTCTAAACTTCTTAAAGGTTTACAACTTCAAGTGAATCAAATCATAATTTGAACTCGCAATCATGATCACACACCCAAATTTCTACACAAACCAACTAGTCTTCTTTTAAGATCTAATAAGTACCCTATAACATCATTCCCTTATATATAATTCAATAATTTTAATCATGAAGTATCTTCAGTAAAGCATATATTAATCCTACTTAATCTGGATGCTTAGCAAATTCACTTAAGACAAATTTCATATGCAACCATCCCATTTCCTCTATCACTCATTTCAACCAACACAAAGTTCTACAATTACCTCTTTCAATTAGATATCTCAACAATTTCCCACTCTTATTTCATTTTCATACATATTACCATATTTATATGTCTATGCAATCTCACCTTTTCACACTTTGGTTTTCAATTAAACACACCTTCCTATTGCATACACAAACATATATATGATAAAACTCTGACATATTCATCACAAAATTTCAATGAGCTAATTCATAAGAAAATACCTATATAGACAACCCACAACCCATCACAAGGAGAATTATATATTTTATGAGTATGAGAAGAGTAAGTGATTTGCTCACCTTAAAGAACTCCTTGGACAAAACATAAACCCTTATAAGAAAGAGAATCTAGCCACACCACTATAAATCTTTTTGAGATTTTTCTGTTTGAGCCAGTCTTTACCCAAAATTTCATTAATAATAACTAAAACATCTAGAAGCATTTCCTATGTTAAAAAAATGGTGGTTAGGGTTTTGAGGGTATCATCTTAATTCATTAAGAAAACTCTAAAGAAAACTAAAGTTGAAGATAGGATAGCAAGATCGGATTTGTGTCTAGTTGAGCCAGTTGGTAAAATCTTGTCCAAACTTTCCAACCATGCAAAGTGGTGCATTAGTAACATCTAAAAATATTCCCTCACTTTCTTTATGAGATACTTGGGACATGGTGGGAGGATTTATATAACTGGTAGTTATGGTGGTAGGTAAGGAGCCACAGCTTGGATTTTTTCTTTAATTAGACATGTGGCCTAAGTGTCAAATGTCATAGTCACAAGAATTTTTTTGGTACACTTTATTCTATCTCCCATATTATTTGAACTTGGTGCAACTTATTCCTTCATATCTATACACTTTGCATGTCAAATTGATAAAGTTTGTGTGTTGTTGAAATCCCTATTGTTAGTATCTACTCTTTTGGGAAAAACTTTAGTTGTTGTGAGATGATACCTTCTTATGAAATTGATGTGTATGGAAATATTTTACCTATTGATTTGATTGTGTTAGACATGTGTGATTTTGATTTTATTTTCGGTGTGTATTGGTTATCTACCCACCATGTGTGTATCGATTGTCATAACAAGACACTAAGTTTCCACCCACTAGATCAGAATTCTCTAATGATTTAGGGAGATAGAAACAGAGCATTTATTCATTTTATTAACTTTGAGTGCATAGAAGATGATAAAAAGGGGTATAAGACTTACATAGCTTATGTGAGAGACATAGACAAAACTAAATTGAAGTTAGAGGAGGTTCTTGTAGTACGAGAATTTCCAAATTTATTTCTTGAAGATTACTTGGAATGCCACTTTAATGAGGAATTAAGTTTTGTATTGATATTTTTCTAGTTACAGAACCGTTTGTCATCAATTTTATCAAATGGCACCAATTAAATTGAAAGAGTTGAAGGTGCAATCACAAGATCCAGTTGATATAGGTTTCATTCAGCCTGATAGCAATTCATGGGGAGCCCTAGTGTTGCTCATGAAGAAGAAGGGTTGGACCTAAAGTAACAAAGTTATAGTGAAAAAAAAAATATCCTTTGCTAGGGATAGATGACTTGTTTGATCAATTGCAAGTCCAAAATTGATTTATGATCAACTTATCACCAATTGAAAATTTGATAGGAAAATGTCCCAAAAATGGCTTTTTGTACTTGGTATGGCCATTATGAATTTCTTGTGATGTTTTTTGGATTAATTAATGCCCCTGTAGCTTTTATGGACTTGATGAACAAGATTTTCCAATCCTTTTTTAAATTGATTTGTAATAGTATTTATTGATGACATCTTGGTGCACTTGAAGAATTAATAAGAGCACAGGGAGCTTTATGCTCTGAGAGCATCACTGTTATGCAAAATTCTCCAAATATGAATTTTCGTTATCCAGTGTGACTTTTTCTAGGGCGTGTTGTCTCCAAAGAAGGCATATAGATAGATCCAAGATAGTGGAAGTGATTTTAAATTACCCTAGACCTGCTACAATGATGGGGATTTCTAGTAAGTTAGGACTAACTAGATGTTGTTATTGTTTTATGAAGGATTTTTCTATAATTTTGGCCCCACTGACCAAATTAACTTAAAAACATGCTAAATTTATATGGTTTGACCACTACAAAGAGAGTTTTCAACCCCTCAAGAAGTGTCTCACCTGTACCCCAATGATAGCTTTGCCATTTAACGGCTATTGAAATCGACAAAGATAAAATATTGAACTACTCTAGTTTGTATTAGGATGATTCTGGGTTAATCCCACATGGACTGGTCATTAATTCAATGTATAAAAGTAAAAGACATGGAGGTTAGCTATCTATTAAAAATATGAAAAAAAATAATAGGCATAAACATAAACAAGAATATAAAATGTAGAAGAGAAAACTTGAATTGGAAAAGCTTCAACCAAAGGGGCTCTTTCATTCAATTCAATGATTGATCATAGATGCCAAAATTCCATTCCTTCTTTGACCACTTAGCTAAGAGTCAAATTAGGCCTAATAGGTTCTGTATTAAGAGTAAATTATGAAAATTGGATCTTGCCCTTGTTCCTTTAGGGGTATTTAGATACTCATTAGTTTGTTGTGAACTCTTTAATTTTGATAAGATTGTAAAGAATAACTTTGTACTAAGAACAATTATAAAGAATTAATCACTTAAAGTGCATATTATAGAACTTAACAATTATGTAGGAAGAATGTAAATTTAGAAGCTATAAAAAAAATAAATAAAGATTTAGTGCCAAAGGTTTTTAAAATGGCTCAACTTGAATTGAAATTGCAATTCAAGTCTACTCCACTAGATAATCTTAAACCAGATCACCACTTCAGTTAATCAAACTATCAAGATTAAACCAGGCTCCTGAAATGCCAGTTACAACACAAGAGTTATAATAGGACTCTTGCTAACCTGGAAGAATTAAACTAGGCTCCCCTAAACCTAAAAAAAAGCACAAAAAATTATACAGGCACTTGCCAACTTATACAAGATATCTATCAACCTAGAAACCTTAAAATAAAATGAAAGATAAGAAAATAATAGGGTAAAGTAGAAATACAATAGTAGAAGGTTTGAGTGAAAAATACTTAAATAGCTAAGATGAATTCAGTAGATGTTTGATGCAAATCACTTATTTTGATCTGGAAATCTTATGAGGTAGAGAAATCTAATTAAACACTTTTCTTTGAGATTTTCACACTTAAAGGGGAAATAAAATCATGTAAAAGTTATGAAAATTGAAGGTAGTTAGGACTTTTATAACTACTATAATGAACTATAACAGAAAAAATAACTTTCAATTTGTGAATCAATTCTTGAATTGATTCAGATAGAAATCCCAACTTTCGATTTCAAATATTTTTCAAGGCTATTCTTCATGAATCGATTGATGGATCAATTCATATATATTTTTCAACATGAGTCAATTCATAATGTGCAAAATAGCTTCAATAAAATTTTGCTTTCTTCAAGTGGTTTGTTTTTTTTTTTACCTCATTTTAAAAATATTTGTTTGAATTCACTTATAAAAGATCCTATAAAAATAAAATAATTCCTAATTCTAATTTAGGATCTCTTGAATCACATATATACTTTGGAACCTACAAAACAAATTAAATTAAACAGTGAAATATATTGTAAAATAGTAATGTAACTGATTTGATTAAAATTATTTTTCAACATCAAAACTAAGAAATACGCGGCTGAGGTAATCTAGGCTAATGTGTATCCCTTTTTCATTTTAACAAACAATTTTAAATTAGTTTCGAAGTAAAATCAAAATAGTTTATAAAATTTTATATTTTTCCCTTTTTAAAAGATTATATCCCTTTTTGAAGCTTTCTCCCCCTTTTTAATTGAAAATATTATCTCATTTAAAAAAATTAGTTTTAAAATAATATCCAAATTTTATGGTATTTTTTATTTTGAAAATTCCATATTTCTCCCCCTTTTGGTGCATCAAAAAGTAATAATGCATAATATGAAAATTTGTACCAAAATAAAATAGAACAGAGTAGAATACAGTAATTAGGATTTAATATACATTTATATATCAACAAAATCATATAGCAACTTGAATCAAAATATCATAATGAAATCTAAATCAAAATGTAATACCCATAATGAGAATATACTATTAATAAAAAAAGTGTAAATTGTAGTAATCACAGTAAATAAGAAAAATATATCATCTGGAAATAAAATATCCAAAATATCAACATAAAATTTGAATGCAATATCCATGAAAATATCAGGCAAAGTCAGATTACATCACAACATAAAAAATAGTCTAAAAAACATATTAACAATAATAAGAACAAGATAGGAGAAAATGGGACTGAAGGGTATAAATATCAGATAAGCACAATAATAACTACTTTGTAGGAGGTGAATCTATCTTCTATAGTTCTGCATCTTCATCTTCTTGTTGTAGTCTCAGTTTGATCTCTTCAATTTGAACCTTAAGTGATTTAAGCCTTTGGTTAATCTCATTGTCTCTTTTATGGCTTTTTTCTTCCAAATGAGACATTCTTTCTTCCATAAGGTCAAACCACATTTTTTGAGTGTCAAAAATTTTGTTTGTTTGATCATCCATGTGCTTATGCATTCTTTCTATGAATTTAGTTAATTTGGCTTTAGTTTTAGTGGAAACTCCAATTGAGCCTTAAATTTCTTCAAATGGTTATGTAGGTCTAAATCTTTCTTTGGTCTATTTCCCTTGCTCATTTTCTTTAAAGCCCATCTTGTGTAAATGAGATGTAGTAATAATTATGGTTGCATTTGGTGGTGTAAATAAAATTTCATCAAAAAGTTTTATTTTGAATTTGGTAAAGAAGGGTGTAAGGATCATGCCATATGGAAGAAAACCAATGTGTGTTCTCTTGGAACATTCACCCATGCATTTCAAAATGAAATATGGAAAATTGAAATCCAGTTGGTTTTTCATTCATAATCCACATTAAAAATAAGTAATCTTCCACAATTTGAGTAAAATTGGTGAACCTTGGCAAAATTATTTTGCACAAAGCATAATGTAAAATCTTGTCTTTAGGAGATAAACCAGTTATTAGCAATTTTCCACTACCATCCTTTAGGGTGGAGTAGGGAAATAGTATTCTAATGGCTAGTTCCTTACTATAATCAGGAAAGGATGCTACAGTAAGCTTTAGCATTGCATTATCCATACCCATACCAAATTCTTTAGCAGATAGTTCAAAATCCAGAACCACACATTTATGCATCACATAACAAGATAATTTTGCACCAACATCAACAAGATTAGCATAGAACATTGAATAGGCAATTTCTTTAAAGGTTAAAAATTTTTCTAGCCTAAACTTTTCTAACAATTCAGGCAAATGGGTTGTTTTAAATAATTAGTCATTCAAACATTTCAAAAGTTCAATTTTTCTATGCTCTAGAGAGAGATAGGTAGCATACTCATTTGATGATTAGAAGAATGATTCTTCTTTTGTTGATTGAGTAGCCTTCATTAGCAATTTGTCCTTGCACTTTGCTGTAACTTTGATCCTTTTTGCCATTTGTGTTGAGATTGTTGATAGATTGAAGTTTTGGCACCAAGCGTTTCTTGGGGTTTCATTTAGGGATTTTTGATTTAGGCCATTTCTAATGAAATCAATCAGTTAAAAAGTTTAGAAATGATGTTTCTAATTTTTCTGTGGAGAACTTTTGGTGAAGAAGGGTTTCAAAATCAAGATTTTGAGGGATTTAAGAGGGAAAGGTTGAGAGTGTTTCGACTGAAAGGTTAAGAGAGTTACTATAAAATGAGTTCAACTTCGATTCACATATATATTGTATCACACCTTAAATTGATTCATGAATCTATTCAAAGAGCAAAAATTTACTAATGAATTAATTCAGGTTTAAATTTACCCATTAACATTCATATGGGAATTGATTACGAAATTGGTTCATATATGAGTGGATATTCTATGAATCAATTATGGAATTGATTTATACAGGAGTTTTTTTTTAAAATTTGAAAATTTGAGGCTTCTTGAAACTTTTGAAAAATAAGTGAATCGATTGAAGAATCAATTCTCAATGTTTATAATTTGAGATGTGAATCGATTCAAATACTCATGAAAAACTTGGATAATTGCTAATCAATTAAGAGAATCTTGAATATAGCTTTTGTTTTTTTAAAAGGTTTTCTTATTAGTCAAATATCAAATGAACATCTTATTGACAGTGAAATTCAATTTGTGCAAAGGGTCCAAACTTTAGCCAACAGGAAGGAGTTCAGGGAACCAATATTGCTTCCAAAATCCAAGAGAAGGCGAGCCGAGAGGAAGAAGGGATGAAGAGGTGGCGAGTTTAACGTGGTTTGGCTAAATCCGGGTGGCACCGAACCCTACGTCCATGGTGGAAATTATGTTATTATATTAGAATTTGTTTTAGCAGAGTTTCTACTCACAAAACTTGGCCTCTTCCTCTTCTAATAAGGCAATCTTATTTATAGAGGAAGGAGGGGTTTCATGCACTAATTACCAGCTACAATTGTATTACATCAAGTAATAAATGAGAAGGATAGTGAAAAGACTATAGACTAGCCGCTGGTTAATGTAGGCTATGGAGTGGGCCCCTTAGGTTAATTGTAAACTAGGCCTATCTGCACCTTTCGCTATGTCACTACCAGATAAGGTGAGGTGCAAGACTTGTCGAGTGGGAATCCCTGGCTCGAAGATGTCATAGGAACCGCTGAAGCAAGCCTTGTGCTATTGAAGCGAGACGACGGGCTCAGGTAGGGATGATTGACTGCCTGATGAGCTGGTCTCATAATTTCGCTATTGGGCCACCCCTTGCAGAGGAGGTTATTTTGTAGGATGTACCTGAATGTCCTCGTGTCATCACTGTATTGCGATGAGCAAAGCGAGGCCGGTATTTAGGGTTACTTTGTTGTCGCTTTCTGTCGGGCAAAGCGAAGCCTATCGAAAGGCTTTCTATTGAAGCGAGGAACTTGGCCTATGTTGCGCCTGGGGACTCATCATTGTAGGGCAACTTTTGCATATAACACATCTCAAATCACTTGAAATCTCAAATTCTCTTCATGTACCTATAAAACAAACTCAGTAACATATTGAATGCTTATGTTAGTAGTTGCAACATACATATGAAACATGAAAAAAAAGTAAAAAAATTTACTAAATATTATAGGGAATTTATCAATGTTTGTCCTGTGGTGAATGCAACTTTTGTCCTACATCAGAGTTGCTTTCTTTTCTCCTACCTAAACCTACGAAACTAAGATTAAGTCTACTTGGCTAGTACCCAATAAGTTTTGGGTCTAAACTTATTAGTAGACACAGCAAAAACCTTCTTAACAGTAGATAGCTTTGGTAACCACACAAGTTTTTCATTTGGTTTCAACAAGTATGTTCCATTTCTAAATGGATAGTCTCTGATATGATGCCCTTGATGATTGGAGTAATAGCAAATGATATAGGTAGGATTCCATCTGTTAGATTTTCTATACTGTTGCTATCTATATCCTAATTTTTTAGTTAATACATTCAAGTCAGCATTTTCTTTTTCAATTTTCTCTATTCTATTTAGCAAACTTTCATTCTAAGTTCTCAACTACTTTAACTGCTTGTTAGCTTACTTAATTCTTTCTAAGCTTTAATCAATAATCCATGCATCTTTACACAATGGTCAATAGGATCTACATGAGATTTATCATCAAAATCATTGTAGTCATTTGAAGTTTCATCATTAGAATTATTAATTACATCATAATCACATACATAAGAGCTACAAAAAAAAGTAGGACACTACAGAAGCTATGTATTTTAATTATGCTTTACCATAAGATAATGCTGATCTTCCTTTTAGCAAATAGCTTGAGTATCTCCATTGTAGATGATCTCCAGAGTGTCTAGAATCTCTTTTCCTAATCTACACTCTGAAGTTCTTGAAAACTCATCAGTAGACAATGTATTCACAATAATCCATTTTAACTTGAAGGCAAGAAGATATTTTCTTTCTTCTTCATCAGTCTACAACAACATAGATTTTGGCTTTAGAATTCAATCAACAGATATCTTAGGATATTCATAGCCTATCTCAAGGATTTCTAACATATTAACATCTAAAACCTCAATGAAGATTTTGATCTTATACTTGCAAAAAAACAAAATTTTTAGAGTCAAAAGGAGATGAATTTTTCAAAGATGGACAGTCAGAGAACATAGTTAGATTAGGAACCATATTCTTGTAAAAGAAATGGAGTATCAAGAGCCAAAGCTTTAATACCAACTGATAGGTCCCGTATTAAGAGTAAATTGTGGAAATTGGATGTTGTTATTATTCCTTTAAGGGAATGCATATACTCTTTTAGTTTCCTGTAAATTCTTAAATTTTGATAAGATTGTAAACAATAACTTTATACTAAGAACAGTGATGATTGATGTTTGTTTTTCGCAAGCGCATAGCATAGCTGTAGTAGAAATCAGTGAATACGAGACGAATCCCACAGGGAACTTTGTTCAACTTACCAGAAGATTGCAGTTGGAATTGTCTAAATCAAATAGAAATAGCTAAGAGAAAGAATAATCAAGTATAAAAGTGATAAGTAAATCAAATAAGAAAACCCTAGGATTGAGGTTTTGCCTCACCTATGATTCTTGATAAATAACATAAAATTTCCTTATTATAATTATTCAGGCAATTGGGGCGACCTTCATTAATTAATAGCCTCTTTCGAGGTTTAATAATCGTATTTACTTTCAACCTAAAGCCTACTTTCGTGGTTTAGATCAATTTAAACCCTTTAATATCTGTGCTAACCAGTTTGATCCTAGAAGATTTATGTCTACTTTCGTGATCAAGATTCTCGTATTTAACTATTAGATTTTTTATAATAATTTTCACCTTTCGGTTCCTCAATTATCTACCTAAGATTAGATAATAAGTTGATCAGGCATATTATCTTTATGTAGGCAT
>JANHAO010010081.1:0-17926 GCA_026873985.1 Saraca asoca
GAGTATGACAAAATTGGAATTAATGTAATATAATTAGGATTCTTAATTGGATTAAGAGATCCTTGGAATATAGCCCAATATAATACAATATTAGATTTTATTACATTAGGCTTTATTAAAGTTATATTACATTGGGCTTAATTATTGACATTAGTTAGACTCAGTCAATAACTTAAGCCCATAAGTCTTTCCACACTTTCTGTTGGACTAGGACTCTTAGTTAGGCTAGGACTAGGACTTTTAATTGGACTGGACTTAGGTCTTTTCTCACTAAATCCTAGTGTTATAAATATAACATTTAAGGGATTAGTGATGGTGCAACCGAATTGTAAAATAGTTTTTTTTTTCAAAAAAACCATTGAGAGATCTTAGAAAATAGAGAGGGGCATTTTCCTAGTTGAAGGGTAGTGTGTAAGGCCATTCCATTTGGCAAATCGGAGTTTTGTCTTCCTTTTGTGTGGATACCATAGGGTCACAAATTTTGCAATCTGTGTTGGTGATTTTTCTATATCAAACCGTAACATCACATCCAACCACAGCATCAAGAAGACATAATTTGTGCTGCTACTTCACATCCAGCCACAGCATCAAGAAGATGTAATTTGTGTTGCTATTTCACATCCAACTATAGCATCAAGGAGACAAAACCTGTATTGCTACATTCTACTTCAACCATAACACCATAAGGAGATGGAATCAGTGTTGTTGCTTTCTGCATTAAACGCAATGCTATAAGGTATTATCTTAACTAACTAGTTTGTGTTTTGCACATGGATCCTTGGTGGGTTTCAAAAAAATTTAATTTTCCACTTTGCTTGCTGAATCAAAACCCAGCATCAACAACACCATTTTGTTGTCGTGTTTTGGGCATTGAAAAATTATGTTTTATACCATGCATCTCACAAAAACTAGTGAAATCCTTATTGTCAAACTCTTTCCTATGGTCATGTCTAATGGAGATAATTGAAGATCCTCTCTCATTTTGATTTACATTTGCAAGTTTTTTAAATGCTTAAAATGTATTATTTTTGTGAGATAAAAAGAGAGTCCAAGTAAATCTAGAAAATTCATCCACAGTCATAAATGCATAGGAGTTACCTCCATGACTTCTGATTTTGGATGGAACAATTAAATCCATATGAAGTAAATTAAGGGGTTTTGATGTTGAAACAACATTTTTTAGGTTTAAAAGAGGATTTCACCTATTTTCTTCTTTAACTAGCACTGCAAATTTTGTCTTTGATATAATGTAATTTAGGTAAACCAAATACCAATTCTTTCTTAGATAATTTTCCAATTAATTCCATCTTCACATGGCCTAATCTCTTATGCTAAATCCAAGTATCATCATCAAAACTAACTAGGCATGTTTAATCCAATTTAAATTCAGAGTCTAGATCAAATAGATAGACATTGTTGACTCTATAACCTATTAATTTTAGTTTTCTATTGTTGCCATTCACAACTAAACATTTATCCAAATTGAAAATGACTTGATTACCTTTGTCACAAAATTGACTTATACTTAATAGATTGTGTTTAAGTCCACCAACATACAACACATCATTTATACAGCAATTAGAGGACTTACCAATCTTACCTATAGCTTTGACCTTTCCTTTAGAATTGTTACTAAAGGTTACCTTACCTCCATTTATAGGTGTGATAGAAATGAATGTGTTCTTGTTTCCAGTCATATGCCTTGAACATCCACTATCTAGAAACCATAGATTTGTGCCCTGACTCTCGCATTCCTGCAACATTCAAATCATACTAGCATTTGTGGTACCCACTGAATTTTGGGTCCAGTTTTGTTAGTAGAAACAGTAGAAATTTTCCTTGCAGTAACAGTCTTTGGTAACACACAAGTCTTTAATTTTGTTTTAACAAATAAGTGCCATTTTCAGAAGGACAGTCTCTTATATGATGACCTTTATTATTGCAATAAAAGCAAGTGATATATGCAGGATTGCACCCCTTAGATTTCCTATAAAATGGTTGCCTATATCCTAAACCAGTTTAATTATACGAAAATTTCTAATTTTATAGCATATCTTCAAACTTTTTGTTTCTATCAAAAAAACTTTGCAGTTTTTCATTTAGTGTTTTCACCTTAGCTTTATAAAATTTCCATTTCTCACAGTCCATTTTATCATTTAATTTCTTAGCTAATGCAGTCAAATCAACTTATTCTTTTTCTAGCTCTTTAAATTTTTTAATCAGGCTTTCACACTTTTTTTTTTGTAAGAATCAATTGTTTCTTAGATTAAACTAGTGAATCATATAGCTTAAGACATAGATCATCTAGTTCTTCATCATCACTTTTAGCATTAGATTCTTTTTCAGATTCAGAGCCATCATTATTAGAGATAGCAAAGAAGGAGTTTTTGCCAAATACCTCAAAGTTGTCACTATGCCTGGCCATGAGACACAGCAAAGAATCTTACTTAGATTCTTCCTCTTCTGCACCAGAATCTACATCATCTTTATCCCAGACAACAAAGTTAGATCTTTTATAGGATGGCCTTTTCTTTCTTCTTTCATTTTCTAATTGTTTCTTTGAATGAACTGAGCAATCTGGCTTGATGTGGCCAAGTTTCTTGCATTTGAAATAGGTAGGAACTGTGCTGACTAAGTTCCTTTGCTCAGCTTTTTTGTTGTTGTTATTCTTCTTCTGTAAAGCTAGTTTTCTTCTATCTTTATTGCTCTTCTCTCTTATGATCCATTGCAATCTTTTACTTAGAAATGCTACACCTTCTTTATCAAGTTTGTTAAGTGCATCCAAATCACTCTCAAAGTCTTCTTCATTTGATTCTGATACCATTGCAGCTTTAAGTGCTAAACTCTTTTTCTTTTTGTCATCCCCATTCTTCTTATATCTTCTTAATTCCAATTCATGCTCTTTGAGGTTGCCAAAGAGTTCCTAAATTATAGGGATGCCCATCTTCAAAGATTCCTTTATTGCTATGACCTTAGGCTACCACTCTTCTGTCAAAGATCTATGTATCTTTTGAACAAGATCAGCATTTTCAAATCTTCTACTAAGCAAAATTAAATGGTTAGTGATCATTGTAAATCTTTGGATCAAATCCTTAATCAACTCTCCCTCCTCCATCTTAAACATCTCATATTGAGACATTAAGACATGTACCTTTGAAGCCTTTACTTGTGATGTACCTATATGAGTAATCTTAAATGTATCCCATATTTGCTTAGCAATGTTATAGTTTGAAACTCTTTCATATTCATCAGGAGACAAAGAATTATGTATTATCCATTTCACTTTAGCAACCAGTAGATGTTTCTTTCTTTCATCATCAGTCCATAAAGATTTTGGTTTCAATTGAACTTCATCATTAATTACAATTCTAGGGGGCTCATAGCCATCTTCTACTAACTCCCACATATCAACATCTATTGCTTCTATGAAATCTTTAATCTTTTGTTTCCAATATGTATAGCATTCATTATTAAAACTTGGGGGCTTGTACATAGGGGGCATTCAAGTAACAAAAAGAAATTTGAATCCATTTCAAGAAAAACAACAAGGCATATCAAGAGCCAAAGCTCTAATTTTTATTTGTGTTTAAGGGGATAAGGGCCAAGATCCCATTATTCTTTGTGTTTAACTTTGATTTGTGGGAAAGTAAAATGGATGAATAGGCATAAGATGTTGTGTATGAATAGGTGAGGAGTAGTATTAACCCTCCCTTAAGCTAAATATAATGATAAATAGGACAAGATTACGATGATCAAGGTATAAATAAAGCTAATAAAAAGTAAGTCAAGGATGAGATAGATGAATGACCATGAATGTAAAGAACAAAATAAGTCATAAGAGTAAGGGAGTTGTAAAATATAGATAGATGAAATAAATATAGCATAGAATGGAAAAAAATGATAAGTAAAATAGTTATAGGATTAAGCACTAAATAGGCATGATAACTATATAGGAAAGAAAGGAATGTGAGAGTTGGCAAAAAGGATATAATGAAGTCACCCAAATGTGATAACGGGTAAGCAAGACTAAGGAGACTTTAGGGTCTTTGTGTATTGAAAGCATATGGGGCAAGCTACAAGGAGATCTAACAGATGGTGAGAATATCTATTACAACTCATAAATGAGAACTAGTAAGGGACACACAGAAGTTAGAATTGAATGGGGGTACAACAGAGGCAACACGACCTAGGAGTTCTGTTAGCTAGTGCACGAGTAAGCTCACAATTAGTTGAGCAAATCAAGGTCACTCAAGTAATAGATCCTAGAGCTACAACATTGCAGGAGAAGCCTAAACAAAAGCCTAAGATAAAGCTTACAATGGGCCAAGCTAGAACCAAATGATATTAGAATCATCTCTGTGTTCCAGAAATAGATGGACTAAGAGAAGAATTGATGAAATTGTGCCATAAGTCTTCTTATACCAATCACCCAGGTGCTATTAAGATATAACAAGATCTTGAATAGTTCTTTTGTAGAAGGGTAAGAGGAAGGACATGACTAAGTTCGTGACCAAGTGTCTAACGTGTCAACAAGTGAAAGCAAAGCATTAAAGGTTAGGAAGTCTATTGCAAAATATTGAAAATCTTGAACAGAAGTGGGACTGTGTCAACATGGACTTTGTGAGGCCCTTCAAAAAATGAGGCAAGCTTAGCCCATGATATGTTAAGCTTTACCATGTTCTTAAAATGATGGTAGCTATCATGTATTGATTAGATTTGTCCCTAGAATTGGAAAGGGTTTATCTTGTCTTTCACAATTTCATGCTCTGGAAGTATGTACCAGATGACAATCATGTATTCCATAAATTCTAGATGATTTGAAGCCAAAAATGACCTATAAGGTCAAGCCTGTAGCCATTCTCAATAGAAAAATCAAATGATTAAGATCAAAAGATATTCCTTCCATCAAAATCTATAGGACATAAGTGGAAAAGAAGAGGTCACATGGGATCTAGACTCTATTATACACCAAAAGTACCCAAACTTTGTAGGTGAGACTTCATGAAAATTATATGATTATGAATATGTATGATTAAGATGTCATGAGAAAGAATTCATGAAGAGATGCTTGAGATGCATCACCATGATAAGAGAATGGCATGTGTTTTGAAGGAAATAAATATGGATCTATGGTGTCATATCCCACAAGCCAAGTATACAATGAGCTAAAAATAACTAACCTTTCTTTGAGTTATAACACATTTTGACTATACAAGTAAATATAAATCACAAAATAGATACATAATATTAATATCCATAATTCACATATGTCTCCAATCTTCTTTATCTCGTTGCTCTTTCCTAAACTTGTTATCCATGATCATGAATAAAATGTAATCTACTTAATCATCTTGTTAACAAATATTCATCATGAAATATTATACTGGTAATTGGCAGGTCATTTGAAGATTGATGTCTACTGATAAATCATATGTCCCTTAAGACATTCTTAAATTTCCTTAAACTTAAATTTCATGTCCTCGTACACAACAAAATGAGTCGCTAACTAACATAGTCTAGTGATAAAATATTTCCATGAATTTTACATCTCCTAGTGCATGTAGACCTTCCAAATCCCCCTTAACTACATGTCAGTTTTCACACACAATCATCTCCATATTTTTCATATAACTTCATGGATTTCCTATTGAAAACCATTATTATATCTTCTTAAATTCTTTATTCTATCTTATCCTTTCTAATGCATGCAAAATGCTTATGAAATGCAAAATATAAATATTAATAGATTTTCTTAAGTAACACTTTTATTCCTTTAAAACTTATGTATGTTTAAAACATAAGCAAATTCAAATTTAATATAATAAAATAAACAAAATAACTTTCATATATAAAACTAGTTGATTAAATAAAATAATTAATTCTAAATAATTTATAAAATAATAAATAAAAACATTTGACAATACATTTTGTAAATAATGCTTTTTGATATTCTTGCAAAATCCTAAAAATAATTATTTGAAGAACTTAAACTTGAAAATGTAAAAATTAACTTTTATTAAAATTTCTTCAAAATCCATACATTTTGAAAAATGATGAAAAACCCAAAATTTTATAAACATAAAATTATGCAAAGTTGGAAGTTCTAAGAATCTTCCCAACTTGAAATTTATAATACATCCCATTCAATTTCACCCTTTACAATCAAACATTCAATCAATTGCTTATGTAACAAGTAGGACTACAATTTCCTAATATCTAACTTAAATCTAAAGCCCCAATGGTGATTCTTCTAATATCTCTAATATCTCAATTTTGTAATATCAAATAATTGATCATTATTAACCAAATTTATTTAGGCCTAATTCCCAACTGCCCATCAGATTAAAATAATTTGGAAAAATTTGAAAATAATAACTCTTTATATGAAAGGGAGTTGCAGAGTAGAATTCTCTCTCACCTGATTAAAGGGAATCTCCTAGGACCTATACCATAGAGCCTATCTCTAATATTTTGATCTTGACCTTTGGTTGTTGGGAAGAACCTTGTAACAACCAAAAAGAAGACAAAAATTAAAACCCAAAGAACTTAAGATAAGAAATTAGGCTTTTTAGCCCCAAAACTTTACCTTAGATTCACACCCTTAAAGAGTGCAAACTAAAATCTTATTTTTCTATACAACGCTCCTCAAGGAGCTACTCAATTAAAAGTAGGATTGTGATCTTTGATTTGAAGGGTTCTCTATTTATAGGCTCCTAAGGTGATTGGATTGACCTGATATAAGTGACAAGCCAAATTTGCCTTGCAATTGATCAAGTTGACCTAATAATGAACGATTGGTCAACTTGTCTCAAGTTGATCAATGGTCAACTTGATAGATCCTATTAACCACCTCTTAAGGATCAGTCGATCTGCCCTCGAGGAATGTGCCTATGAACAACTGACCACCCTTCCAAAACTATGTTGAGTCTAATTAAGTTAACAATAGGGGATGTTACGAATTTTTCCTTAAGTCAATTCATCCTCAAAGTCTCCTTTTGTGTGCATTCTAGTTTATCAAGGGTTTGGGGTTTGTTTCTACCTTACCCCAATTTTATGATTTATCATATCATCTTCAAACTCCTCATCATGCTCTCAACAGCTTCTTGGTTCCATGCATTTAGTTACTAGCTGATTCTTATCCTTATCTTTATGCTCGTTAATCTTTGGTCTTTCTATTTGTCTTGATCATACTTTAACCATCATGATATCCATCACCTCCTTTTGTTCTTCAGTTCTTATCTTTTCTAGTATTCTTGTATCATTATTTAACTGTTCCTCATCTTTGATCCTTTTCATTACTTCCTTTGGTTAGCTTCTAATGCTTATCTTTGTCTACTTAGATTTCCTTTTACACCTATAAGGTTTACAATACTTTGCATGTGATCCTTTCTTTCTTATTCTTCCTTACCCTTTCCTTTAATCCTTTTCCATCATGTCATGTATATTCTTATCTATTGGTTCTTGTAACACCCCTTAAGGATAGGATTATACTCGAATAAGCCAAACTAGTACAAAACAAGATAGAGTAAATTTTAGAACCCAAAACCTAAGCTAAAATGGAACCATAAGACATGTTGGACCCTAGTTTTGGACCAAGTACATTTTTTGGACCTTGAGCCAACTAGTTGACTAAGTCCAAAAGGGGTGGTCAACTAGTTGATATGGTCTCATGAGGTCAATCGACCATGTATAAGCCGGTCGATTAGCTGCCAGTAAGCATATATAAAGAGCAACTCCTGTGACATTTTCTATAGTCCTCATATGCTATTAAGTAGCTCTTAGAGAGCATTTCTTGGCTAAAAATGGCTCTCATTTAGGCTCTACAAGGGCATGAATCTAAGGTAAGGATTTTAGCCTAAAAAGGTTAGATTCTTCCTTAAGTTCTTTTTCTTCTTTAATCTTTGATTTCTTATTTGATGGTTGCAATTTCCCTAATAGTCAAAGGCTTAAGTCAGGTCCAAACTAGGAAAGGAACTCCAATGTTAGGTTTAGGAGAATTCTTTCCTACCAAGGTAAGTGTGGTTTTCTACTCTTTTAGATTCATTTAATTTAGTAATGTTTATTGATTTCTATAATAGCCCAAATTATTTTCTAGTTGTTGGAATAATTAGAAGAATTAGATAAATGTCTTAAGCTTAATAATTCAATAAAATTATTAGGTATATATGTTTTATTTGCTAAATGTATATATTCAAGGGTTGTGAAGGCCTAGAATATAACCCTAAGTTAGATTTATTAATCTAAACATTTTCATAATTAATTAAATTAATTATCTATTGCTAAATAAAATAGATAATGGGATAATAAAAGGCCACAAAATCACGAAAAGGTAAGATAAGTATAGATAGACGAAAGGGAATTTAAAGGTTGATTGTATTTGCTAATTGGCATAATAAGGTAGGCATTGGACAACCAATGTGCACTAGAAGATACATATACATAGAACTACTTTTATTTATCACAAGGCAATAAACAACTTGTGATCAGGTGTGGTGTAGGAAAGCACAAAACTTATGAAACTTTATTAATGTCTCAATGAACATATTATTTATCAGTAGGCATTGTTCTTACCAATGATTCATTATGCCAGTATAATTTATATGATTATCTTGCAAGATGAATAGGGATTCAAGGCTCCTTACATCACATTTCTATGATTATGATATAATGATAGGAAATGCATGTTCATTCAGTATCAAGATAAAGGAAAAGTAAAGGATAAAAGGAATACTACAAGTGTGTGGCTATATATATATATATATTTATAGATGTTATACAAGTTTTATTATCAAAAGGATTTCAACCTAAATGAGGTAAAAACCTTCACTTCACTGAGTGCCATAGTTGTACTCACCATTTTATTTTTAACATTTTTAGTCACTTAGATTTTCAAGTATCCTAATTAGGTAGGACCTACTCTTACTAAAGAGAGGAAGTATATTTGTGTGTAGGTACATTCAAGTAGAGAGCTAGTAGTCAACAAGGCCGACCCTGTCATTTTATGAGTCATGTTTTTAAAAACAATTTATTGTAGTTTATTTTTATTTCCATTGCATAGATTGTAGTATGATTTTGAATCAAAAGTATGCATAATGTTATTAATTTTCATTCAAGTATTGTTTAAAAGATTTTTATTGCATATGAGTTATAGGCCATGGGTTTGTGGTTTTTCACTTGGTGATCAGTGTAAACTCTAGCAAAGAGCATTTTGAGGGATTTTAGAGTTGAAAATGCTACTTGGAATGATAGGAATTGATTTCACCTCTCAATTTAACTGATTGTCTCATTACTCTTAGAGCATAATTCTAGACTCTAGGTCAAGCATTGATGAATACAATTTATACATAATTTATATCCCTTTATACTTGGTTTTTTGTCATGATTATGTGCTTAATTGGGCACTTGAGATTGGTTTTGTGGTTTGGGAATTTTTTGTGCTTAATTGAATTTATTCTATAAATTTACATTGTTTTAGGTTTTTAGGCATATCTAGAGTTATGGACCTCAATTTGGGGTGACTCTTGTGCCCATGGAAAGATAAAAGAAAGTGCTTAAAATTTTATTGGGAGACAAAAGCCCACTTTAGATGTTTTGAGGGTAAAATAAAGCCTAGAATTTGAAACAAAGTGTAGCACTATGGCCCTAACCTGATTTCAATATTTTCATCATAAGTGGAGCTACACCCATTATTTTGGTACAAAATCAAGCTTATACCCTCAAATTTTATGAAGGGATTAAGAGTAAGAAACACCTTTTGGTTTAATTACATGGCTATGAACTTAAGTGTTTAAATTTGTTATAGGTTGGACTCCTCTAAAAGGTTGTCTTGGTGTTCAGCCTATAACTTGAGCTATAGATCGATTTTTTATGTAAGGTCAAGGCCATGGAAAGCTAAGTGATAGACCTACATTTTATATGAAGAATGTCACATTCAAATAGGTCTCCTTCGAACCCTAGACCACAACCCAACTTAGAGGCAATGCACTAAGCCTATAATTAGCTAGCTGAGCATCTCTTGTAATATCTTTACACTCATTTCTGTATTGTCTTTAACTTTTGGAGGAAATGAACTCTACTAGGGCATGACTTCATCTGTAATTAGGTTTACTCTATCCTTTTTTTAATATTTTATTTTACCATTAATGTGTAACTAAATGCTTATCTCAATCTAAGGGAATTTTTGCACCAATTCTTTCTTAATTGTGAAATTTGACCTTAATTTCAATTCATTCCGAATTTTATCCTTTTAAATCCTTGATTTTGCTCCATACAATTTCCTTGGATGATTAATTAATAGGATCCATTAATTAATTACTCATTCTGATATAATGGTAGCTAAATTTCCATGGCAATTTATGGTTGTTAGTAGTTGTTTGGTTAATGTAGTAATAAGGGGTTGATTTCCTACTAAGGTGAGTCAATCTTCTTATGGGGCTACAGGTAGTTAGTTAGATTGCTACTAGGGTGATTTAATTAATTAGACCTGGCATTTTCAAAACTTAAAGCTATTGTTAAATTAGTGGAAGTGATGGGCTTCCATTGATTTGTCAATAACAACCAACTGGATGTTAGGTTTAATTGGCTAGTTTAGGGAAAACTTAACAAGGATTAATTAGGTGGTCAAAATGGGAATGAAACATTAGAGTCAATGATTGGTTAATGAACTGATTGCAAGAGGCCCTTGGATTAAGCCTTCCTACATCTAAGTCGCTTACTTGCTAATTTTGTTTTGCTTTACATGCAACCTTTTTTATTCAATTCTTAATTGTAATTAGCTAACGAAGCCCCCCCCCCCATTTCATACTATAAAGACACATAAAATAGATCCTTAGTTTCTATGTACATGACCTGGACTCATCCTAGTTACTAGCTTTGGTGGTTCAGTACTATTTTTGGTCGATTCTAATAGCCATCTAATTTTGGGGTCATTGTTAGGGATTGACTAATTTATTTTTGTATGTTTTCACTCATACATAATATCAGGATATCAATATTAGTATTAGGCCTTAAAGTCAGTCCTTTTCCCCTTGTTTTTGTTTCCTATTTTCCCTAATTTTTTGGTTTTTCCAATAAGATCGAGGGGTAAAATTTTCTATGGAATTAGAAGCTCAAATTTGGTAGGTCACCATTTTTAGGCCTTTTGATCAAGACTCATGCTACATTATGAGCCCCCCCCTCTTTTTGCAAAATTTCATTATCTTCTATGATTTTTCAATTTTTTAATATTTTTTTAATTACTTTCCTATTTTTTCCATCTTAATTTTTTTTTTTTGGTTTTTGATTGCCTATCAAGCCTTTTTATGTATGACTCAATCCACTCATATTCTTGAGCTAATATCTAATTTATAGATTGAAAAACCTTGCAAGAATCGAGAAGAGTGAGTCGACACCAATTTGGCCTAGTTCAGGACCCTTCATCAGCACCAATTTCAGTACCTTCCTCTCTAAGCTAAAGCATTGAAAGAGATCTATTCTTTGTAAGCTCTTCACCACATTCTACCATGGACAACATGGCCTTTGATCAAAGAACTTTGAAGGAGTTGGCTGCCCCTGACCTCAACTAGTAGCCCTTGTGCATCAATAACCCTGAAATTGGGGTTACATTTGAACTAAAGTTTGGTTTAATCCACCTATTGCTTACATTCCATGGACTGGCTAGGGAAGATCCACACAAGCATTTGAAGGAGTTTCATATAGTCTACTTAACCATGAAGCCTTAAGGAATCTCAGAGAATTAGATCAAGTTAAAGGCTTTTCCTTTCTATCTAGCTGATTCAACTAAGGACTAGCTATACTACCTTCCTCCTCATTTCATCACCAAATGGCATAAGATGACCAAACTATTCTTTGAGAAGTACTTCCTTGCCTCTAGAGTTGCTAATATCAGATAAAAGATTTGTAGCATCAAGTAACAATTTGGAGAAACCTTATATAAGTATTGGGAGAGATTTAAGAGACTATGTACTAGTTGCCCCTATCATCAGATTAGTGATCAGCTCTTAATCTAGTACTTCTATAAAGGCCTTCTCCCAATGGACAGAAGCATGATTAATGCAATAAGTGGAGGAGCCTTAATGGACAAGACCCCTAATACTGTAAGGATGTTGATATCCAATATTATTATGAACTCACAATAGTTTGGTAGCAAACCAGACTATACCATGAAGAAGATGAATAAGGTGCACAAATCAAACTTAGAGAGGAAAATGACAAACCTCACTCACATGGTCCAACAACTCATGGGATAGAAAACAAAAGGCACAGTTGTGTAGCATCTGTTCAGCTCCTAAGCACAACACTAATACATGTCTAACATTTTTCTAAGAGGCTAACTATTTCCAACAAGTCCAAGCCATAAAGAGATTTCTTGAAAATAATAGAAGATTCTTAAACCAAAACTAATAGGCATACAACCCTCACCCCAATACATATAACCCTGACTAGATAGATCACCCCAACCTGAGATATGACAACGAAGCTAGACAATAAAGTTCTTATCAATAGCCTTTATATTAGATGCAACAACCAAGCTAGAACAAACCCATATAGTAGTAGAATTAGGACACAATTTCAAATTAATCTTTGGTGGATTTAATGAAAACTATGGCACAATAGAACTTGTAGTTTCAACAAGAAATGAGATAAGAGATTTAGTAGATTAAGTAGGGTATTGCCACCTATTATGGGCATTATTGGACCAGATAGAATAGGTCAGCAGAGGCCCAAAGAATCAGGTAAGAAGGTAAGGAGGCATGACCAAACTCAGCAAGCTCACTGAAGCCAGGTAGCAGGCCGCACACTGCACGACATGAGCTCACAACTTCCAAATCGAACAAGGCTACAGTGAGCTCCTCTCAGCATGATTGGGAATAACTAATGTCTAATAGATAATCTGAATACTCTACTAACTTGTAAATCAGCCTCCAATGTTTGACAAAGATTTACCCCACATTTATTACTTGACATGTAGCATTTAATGCTCAGTACAGATGTAATCATAGTTTTACAATGATAAATTATGACTTGTAACCCTCCTGGCTTCTATAAATAGGGAGGGAGAGCCATTGCAAAGATAGATAGTAAAATATATATGCAGAAACTCTGAAAAAATAGCCATAGATGCATATACTATTACTTTGTGTAACAAAAATAACTATTCAGATCAATACAACCACCATGGATGTAGAGGTCATCTTGACTTTAGCTGAACCACGATAAAACCTTCCATGTTTTCTCTACTCTTCCTTTGAATCTCTCGCCATCTTCTTGCTCCTCTTTCACTCTTAACAGCAGTTTGGTTCTCAGAATCCGTTGTTGATCGATAACCAAAATTGACCGTCAACATTTTGGCACGCCTGGTGGGACCAGACTGCTTTCTTCTATACACACTAAACAATCATCATGGCAAGAGGAAGAGTAACCAGGAGTTCAAATGTTGCCACTGACCAACCAGGTGGCCATAAAGAACAATGGCAAAATACAGCCAGAAATGAAAATCCAGTCTTGGCAAGTACTTCCTCTATCCTTCTAGAGGCTGATGGTGTGCGAGCTTTACATCAATGCCAAGATGCACTCGAAAGTACGATCAAGAGGCTTGCCAATATAGTTGAAGCATTGGCTCAAGCACACACTCAGAGAGCACAAAAACAAGGCAAGGCCATGCCGATAACAAAAGTGATCCGGTAGCCACAAGGAGAAGTACTAGCTCCAAGGAAGAAACTAGCCAGAGAAGGAGCCCAGTGGGTAAATTCAGACCACTTCTCCAGTTCACGGCCTGGAAGGGAGGAACAACGAGTTCACAAGTGTGAAGGAAACTAGCAATCTAGGAACTTGCACTAAACTGAAAGCTCGAAAGTGAGCCATGATAGTGGCAAAGATCAATGATCTGAGGTTCAAGATCAAATGATTAACGAGCTCATGCAAAGGGTGTAAAAGTTAGAGAAATGTCCTTCGACCCAGGACCGGTCAGGTCATTATGAGGAAAAGACCCCATTCTCCAAGGAAATTCAGACAAAACCTCTCCTCTATCGATTCAAGGTTCCGACCATCCCGCCATATAATGGAAGAAGTGACCTGTATGATCATGTGGATGCTTTTAATATCTAGATGGACCTCTAGACCAACAATCCCCTAATCAAGTGTTGAGTCTTTGCCACTACCCTTGGAGATGTGCCATGAGTGTGGTTCAAGGGTCTCCTAGCTCATAGCATTAGTAGCCGAGAGGAATGTCAGAACAAATTTATCGACCAATATAAAGCTCTAAAGAAGCAGCTTGCACCATCTTGCCACTTGGCCACAATTTTCTAACAAAAGGATGAATTGTTGAAAGATTACATCATGAGATTTCAGTGTGAGGTCAGTAATGTGGAGAGTCCCTCTGATGATAACATTCTAATAGCAATCTAAGTGGGACTTTATAGAGATAGGAAACTATATGAGAGCATATACAAATCCCTAATGAAGAGTTTGGGGGAATTCTTTGAGCAGGCCGCTAAAGAGGTCCAATGGGAGGAAACCTTCGACCAAAAAAAGTCTAGATAGAAGAGCAAGCCTGGTAGCTCAATTTACAGCATCCTATTCGACATTATGGAGAGGAGAAACGTGACTGAAAAACATAAGGAGAATTTCGGATAACCAAAGCCCCTACTAACCCCCTCAAAACAAAGGGACGCCAATAGGTTTTGTGCCTACTATAATGACATTGGGTACACTACCTCCGAATGCAGGTTGCTTAAAGATGCGATTGAGGACTTGATCAAGAGAGGTTGATTGAAAGATTAATAGTGTAGCCTTCCTAGAGTGCTAAACAGTAGCAGACGATAGTTAGAACTATCTTCACAATCTGTGGAGGCCCACACATCGCGGGAACCTCACGTGGCTCGCGTGAATGATATGTTTGAAATGCGAGCTATGTCTTGTCCGTGCGGTGCGAGTCTAATAGACCCACCAAGAAAGCTAGGGCCACCTTAAAATGCATCACCTTCATGAACGATGCCGCACAGGGAATCCAGTCCCCTTATAATGATGCCACCAGAACGCGAAGAATCATGTTGGATACTGGCAGCTCGGTCAATGTCATGTATAGAGGATACTTCGAGTAGATGGGACTGAGCCAAGAAGATCTTAAACCTTTGCCTGAACCTTTTTTTGGCTTCACTGGCAATGCGGTATTGCCCATGGGGCAAGTCAAACTCCTTATAACTTTAGGAGACAAAGACCACCAATCCATAGTTCTAGCTGATTTCTTGGTCATGGACTGCCTTTTGGCCTACAATATAGTGGTAGGGCAGCCAGCGATGAATGATCTAGATCTGGTCATGTCAACCAGGACACTGACAGTGCGATTCTCAACCTCAAATGGCATCAAATGCATGTGAGGTGAGCAATACACAGCCCAGTGGTGTTATGAGGACGCTGTCAAGCTCAGAGAGAAGGGTAAAAGAGTTGGTGTGGTTTCAAACGAAGAGCCCCAAGCTCTGAGCTCAGTGAGGACTAGTCATGATCTTGACCCATGCAACTTGGAGGTGGATAGCGAGACTGGGCTAATTGAAGAGCTCAAAGATATCAAGATCAGCAAGGTAGATGATAGGAAGTGCATCAAGCTTGGAAAGAACCTACCCCTTGACGTGAAGGTCTAGCTGGCTAACTTCCTCGAAGCGAACTTGGATGTCTTCACTTGGAATCACGAGGATATAGTGGGAATTGACCCCAAAATTACATCACACAAGCTAAACATCGATCCCCATCACCAATTGATTTGACAGAAAAGAAGGCCACTCACTGCTGAGTGCTCTAACGCCCTTAAGGAGGAGGTAGACAAACTATTGGCGAACAAATTCATCTGAGAGGCTCACTACCCAATCTGGGTAGCTAACCCTATCCTAGTAAAAAAGAAGAACAAAAAATAGAGAACGTGTATCGACTTCACATACCTCAATAAGGCCTGTCTAAAGGATAGCTTCCCCTTGCCAAGAATTGACTAACTTGTTGATGCAACAGTTGGGCATTAACTCTTCAGTTTTATGGATTCATACTCTAGATATAATCAGATACACATGGAGCCTCAAGGTGAGGAGTACATCTCATTCATCATAGATTGAGGACTATGCTGCTACAAATTGATGCCCTACGGGCTCAAGAACACAGGAGTAACCTACCAACGGTTGGTCAACATGATGTTCAAAGACCAAATTGGGAAGACTATAGAAGTCTATGTGGATGACATGCTCATGAAGTCTAGACAGGTTGTGGATCATGTGAAGGATCTAGAAAAAATGTTCCAGATCCTTAGAAAGTACCAGATGAAATTGAATCCACTTAAGTGCGCATTTAGAGTAGCCTTTGGAAAATTTCTCAAGTTCGTGGTCAATGATAGAGGAATAGAGGCGAACCCAGAGAAAATCAAAGTGTTCATCGACATGAGATCACCAATGGGGATCAAGGATGTGTAGAGCATAACTGGCTGGGTCATGGCACTTAGTAGATTCATCTCGAAGGCAACCGACAGATGTCTACCTTTCTTTGATGTCCTAAGGAAAGCAAAGTGCTTTGAATGGACTGAAGAGTGTGAGGCTACCTTTATGCACCTAAAGGAGTATATGGGCCGAGCTCCATTATTATCCAAACTGCAAGAAGGCAAGAATCTAATCCTTTACTTAGGAGTGGCCCAACATACCATTAATACAGCTCTTGTCCATGAAAAGGGTAGGGCACAGCTCCCAATATACTATGTGAGCAAGAGGTTGTTAAACACAGAAGAAAACTATACTCCCATAGAGAAGCTTGTCTACTGTCTTGTTGTTGCATCCAGAAAATTGCAACCTCATTTTCACGCCCATACCATTGAAGTGCCAACTCAGTATCCACTGAGGCAAACTTTTCAGAAGGTGGATGCCTTAGGTCACTTACTCAAGTAGGTAATCGAGCTTACCTAGTTTAACATCCATTACAAGTCAAGGTTAGTGATTAAGGGACAAGCCCTATCTAACTTTATAGCAAAATTCACTGGACCTACTAGGGAAGAGGCAGAAACCTCAAAAGGACCATGGTGGGAGCTCTATATAGATGGGTCCTCATGTGAGCAAAAGGCGGGAGCAGGAATTCTTTTGATCAGTCCGGAAGGGCTAAAATCCTCTGTGCCTTAAGGTTTAAATTTCAAGCTACCAATAACGGGGCAGAATATGAAGCATTACTCATAGAACTCCATCTGGGGAAAGAGGTACGAGTTAAAAATCTAAAAATCTTTAGCAATTCCCAACTAGTAGTTTGCCATATAGAAAGGGAATATCAGGCAAAAGGACCTAAAATGGCTACCTACCTGCAAAGAACTTAAGAGTTGCTAAATAAATTCCAAAGGTATGAGATCAGCTAGATCCCTCAAGCTTAAAACATGCACACAGACATTTTAGGTCGCTTAGCCATAGCGAGGGACACAAATTTTTTGGGCGCAATACTGGTAAAGACTCTTCCATCTCCAAGCATTGAGCAACAAGATGCCGTAATGACAACCGTCATGACTCATGGCTCATGGATGAGTTCTATTTTGAAGTACTTATAGGATGGTGAACTACCAAAAGATAGGATAGAAGCGTGTCACACGTGGTCTCGAGCTGCTAGATATTGCATCATCAATTATGTGTTTTATAGAAGGGGCTTCTCAGCTCCACTTCTCAAAAGCATTGATGGTCCTAACTATGACCTCATCCTAGAGGAAATTCGTGGTGGACACTTGATGTGTATTTTTCACAATTACACGGCGTTGTTGTAGTAAATATCGGCAAATACAAGTTGAATGCTATAGGGATCTCGTTATCAATTACTAGGGTTTGCAATTTAAGTTGCCTAAATCAAATAAGAATATTAAAAGTATTAAAGAAAACTAAAGAAAGAGCAGCAAATAATTAATAAGTAAAGTTCAATTATAAAA
>JANHAO010010082.1:0-17915 GCA_026873985.1 Saraca asoca
ATAAATAAATATTGGATACACCCACCATCTGAATCAAATCACAAGTGATCAAGTAACACTATTACAAGCAATCAAACTAGAATTTTGATTGAAACAGCAAAAGAGTGTTCTTAAAAACCTTGAATTGGGATGAATTTGAAGGTTCTAAAACTCGGGCAAGTCAGTGAGGAGAGAAAGTGTGCAGTAGAAATTCTTGTTTCAGTCAATCTTACCCGAAAGTGGATACTGGGTGTGAATCTAAACTTTAGACTCTGAATGAAGGATTGACAAAATTATTTTAGTCATTTTTCGACTAGAAAAATAACAAATCAAGAAATAATGGAGTTGGAAATGTACTTGGATAATGAAGTAAGTGCAGATCTAGGTTCCTCACCTTGCTCGTCTGCGGCGATGCTTTGGATTAGAGCTGAACCGTGCAGATATGCTCCCTCAATGTAATTCCCAACACTAGATTGGCCAAAAACAAAGTTGTCCAGCCTGAAAATCTAACCATAGAGTCCAGATCCCATGCTATCCATGGTACCAGGTTCAAGGTCCATAAGCACAGCTCTAGGCACGTTCCTCCCATAACTGGCTTTGTTGTAATAGACAATGATCCTTTCAAGTTGAAGATTAGAATCACCTTAGTACCTTCCAGTTGGGTCGATGCCATATTCACAGAGAGAAGAGAAAGAAAGAGGAAGAGAAGGTCAAAGGCTGAAGAGCTTAGACCATGAAATGAAATAATAACAAGTCAGACATCTCAAGCTAACCTTGGATTCATATGAGAAGAAAGCAATTTCTTACCTTTGCAGCTAAAGACGGAGATTGAGAAAGACCGAATAAAAGAGAAATGGAGAAGGCTGAAGGAAGGGAAAGAACAAAATAACTAGGGCTTTCATGATTAGAGCAAAAAAACTTTCCACATTAAATGGGAATAAAAGAAGTTCTTAGTGGGGGTTAACTTGAAACCACCGTTAAACACTAACTATAGGGGGCGGTTTTGAAACAACCACCACTAAAAATTGACTATAAAAAAGTCTGTGTGTTTAGCTATGGTTCTTTAAAACTGCCACTAAATACACATTTTATTGTAGTGTATGGTAGCAAAAATGGTTATAACAAATATTATGTTTTTAGTGACAATAAAAATATGGTGACACAACAAAAAAAGTTTTAGTAACAATATTAGTTAAAACAAATATTTTGTTTTTAATAATGGGATATTTATGCCATCACTAAAAGAAGTTCTCATGACAATATTGATTGTTACAAATATTATTTTATATTTATAAAAAAATTTTAAAATCACTTTTTTGTGATAACAATAATTGTCACCATAATCATTAATAATGACAAAAATATCTTTTTATCACTAAATGTTAACCTCTTAGTGACAAGAAAATTCATCACTAATATGATTTTTAATGATAACAGGATGTAGTCATCACAAAAAAAGTCAGTTTATAATGACAATAGACCTTGTCACAAAAATATGACAATTTACTAACATTTAGTGACGAGAATTGAGATGACAAAAAAAAAGGCATTTTAAAAACAAGAAGATAAGTGTACAAGGAGCAAGATTGCAAGCAGTTACACTATTGAGATACCTATGACTATGTTTAAGTTTTGGTATACACCTAAAATATGTTCTAAAAGATTTTTATATTGTTGAAAAACAAGTGAAACTGAACAAAAAGTGCTTAAATATTAAAACTGAGCATGAAACATTCATTAATTCAAAGATACAATCAAGATAAAAAATTGAAAGCATATATCGCATTTTTATTTTCTCATTCATAAATAGGACTCTAGAGCACTTTATTGCCAGAAAATAAGTAAATTCATACATTTGACAAACACAAGATATTTCTAAACAATAAGGTCTTCAAGAAAACTAAATAGTCATGTCATAAAACATAGAAAGAAAATGATAAAGGTGGAGAAATTTCAAACTTACTCAAACACCTGGCCTTGAAACTTTAGCTTCATTTAGAAAGGTCTTTGATTTTTTGGAGGGTAGCTAAAACATCCTTTATATTTTTTCTTTCTTTAGTTTCACAAGTTGGCCTTGTGATCCAGTTTAACAAGCAAACATATTCGGTTTTTGACAAAACTTAGCATAAAAATCAAGCATGGAGAGGAGACCTTGTGGTGTGAATTTAGGAGTAAATACACTAGTAGATTATTTTTTTGAATTTTTCCCATTTTGGAGGTATTAGTCTTTTTAGCATCGATCGTTTGTCTAGTATGAGTGAAAAAGTACATGATTATGATCCTTGCATTGTATCTTCGTGTCTATATGAGATAGTACATTAGAACCCTGAGGAGTTGAGAGAAAAGTCCTCATGTCAACTAAGAAAAAGTATGTTTGCTCTTACTAATAGGGCTTTTGCTTAGAATGCTCTTTAAAGAGGTGTGTCCGGTAATTAGGTGGGCACTATGACTTAAGCTAGGGATTAGAGTGTGAAGCTTAGAGATACTCCCCATACACACTCAGAACTATGTAATGATGCATATATTAATAAGATAGAGTTGTCCCTCTCCTTATTCTTAAAAAAGGTCTCTTCTCAATATGCACTAAAAGCTTCTTATCTAGCATGTTCTTTGAGATTTGATATACCTTAATGCTTCAACTACATGCTCATCTTTGATTGCAAACATGTTGCACATCTGATTTTAGTTGTATGGGTAACTAAATCCTCAATGCCCTGAATATGTATCCAAGTGTACTCAAATTTATTGGAAGGCTAGCATGTTAGTTTAGAGTTGGCATTATGTGCCTCACAATTTCAGCTAAAGAGCTACCAACCTGTGACAATTGGTATAAGAGCTCAGTTATGCTAGAGAGAGTATATTGGATGGTCCATAATTAGGGTAGATTTCACTTGTCTAAAGCATATGAAGCTTGTGAGTAAAGCAAACACTCATGTAAAAAAGTGAAGAGATGTTGTTAAAGACTTGACAAAAAGGGGTGCAAGAGGTTGGAGCAATTCAAAGGCTAATGTGCAAGATATTGCATTCTAAAGAGCATTAGTAGTGCATCAAGTGCAAGCATGTGCAAAAGTTGATTGACATGTTGTACAACATGGGACATTAATTATACACTCATTCAGAGTAGGCATTTGAGGGAATACAAAACTGTTCAAGAGAGTGAGTGAATTGATGGCCTATCTAGTGGGAGGGAGCCCTAAAAAGGCCATGGTCTTATCAATAAGACTTGACATGTCCATGAGGGACTTATTAACTATCAGTGAAGCTTAGAGAGTGAAGCCATAGTCACGCTCTGAAGTGTGGCCACAATAGATAGTTGACACATCCTACAAGATTGCATATCTCTTGTGATGTGTTGAGTGGAGTGGACAACTATTATTAGAGGAGTTCAAAATTATGTTAAAGGGCATGATTTTTACTTAGAAGAGTAAACCTGGAGGGCAATCAAAGGATCCAAGAGGGATCAATTATGCACTATTTGTGGATGTAATAAGCAAGTTGTAGTGCTAATCCACAAGATTTGAGATGAGATGCTAGGGAGCTAGCACATCATAGTCGCATAACAAGCAGTAATGATAGCCACATAATGAGCTAGTGCTACATAGTTGCTTAACAGAGCTATGATAATGACCTCATGGTGTAGCGGACTAGCACTACATAGTCATAAGATAAACTTTGTGGCAGTGACCATAAGATTCATAATTGCTTATACATAAGCAAAGTGAAACTCAAGCTTAAGTGGAGGATACTCGATGCTCAACCTCATCATAGCTGATGATGTAGGGTAGCCATAATGAAGATGCACTCGAAGAAGAACTTTTTAGAGGGATATTGCTTGAGAAATGCCAAGAAAGAGGGCACTGATCATTGGAAAACTTGCTATGAGGGCAATTATACTATCAAGTTGCTATGAGGATAGCAGAAGATGAGCTAATATCAACTTCAAAGATATAACACTTAAGCATGCAAACCTAGGAAGGGTCATAAGGATAATGGTGCCATATAGCATCGACTCCAAAAATACTATGATGGCCAAGTGATACCATAAAGGTGCCAATTTAGAGAGGGTTAAATGGATCTGATAAAGTGTGAAAGTTACATAGTGGAAGTATAATGGATTGATTGAACCCAATAGGAGCAGACTTGTAAGCAACGTATGAGGCTTGCTTGTGAACAAGATATGAGACTTGTGTCTCTCACATTGATGGTATAGAACATTGGATGTGGGGCTATCTATTAGCAGATGTACAAAATACCAAACAAGCGCACAAGCTATGGAGGTAGCATACACTTACGCTACAGAGGTAGCGAGTCAAATCAAGAGCTATGTGGGGACAATGTGCAAGGAAGCCGCAAAGTTAGTGAGGTAAGCATAAGTTGTAGAGGTAATAACCTGAGTACTGTATAGGCAATGAGATAAGTGAAGTTGTAGAACTGATAGAGTCAAGAGAGTTATGAAAGTAGTAACATGTGAGTTTGTGTCAGGATAATGAAGTTGAGTCTGTAGAGATAGAATATAAAGTCTGCAGAAGTAGTATCACTGAAGACATTGAAGTTGCGAAGGCAACTACCTAAAGTTGTGAAGGTAAAGCAATGTGCAATGGTGCAAGTTCAAGGAGACAGAGCTAAGAGGAAGTCAAGGGAAGAATTGAGGAGTAGCAAACTGATAACAATCCTAAATTTGTACTGATATATTATTCAAAAAGATAGGGATATTTGTCTTTCATGACTAGTTTAGGTTCCTAAGTTATCTCTTTTTTCCCATGGTTTTCCCATAGGATTTTCACTGAAGGATATTCCTTGGAGTGAAGTTTTCTAATTTGGCAATCAACAATAGCTATAAGACACTCCTCATAGCTTTGATGACTATCCAATTCAATTAGGATTTGTGGAAGGATGTGAGAAAGATTTGGGACATACTTTTTAAACATGGACATATGAAAAATAGGATGGATGCTCTCTAACTTTGGAGGTAGATTTAACTTATAAGCCACAGTGCCTGCTGTCTTCACTATGGAAATGGGTTTATGTACCAAGGACTTAGTTTTCCTTCTTACCAAATCTCATTACTCCTTTCATAGGTGATATTTTCAAAAATACTTAATCACCCACTTGGAATTCCAAATCTCTTTTCCTCTTGCTTGTATATAACTTTTGATGGCTTTGAGTAGTTTTTTATTTTTCTTTAATAATCTTGTCTTTCTCATTTGTATCTTGAACCAAATCTGGGCCTAATAACTTTATCTTGCCTACCTCAAACCACCCGATGGGAGATTTACATTTTCTCCTATACAATGCCTTAAAGGGAGCGACTTGAATTAAGGAATAATAACTATTGTTATAGGAAAATTCAATTAAAGGCAAATATTGCTCCCAACTACCATCAAATTCCAGCATGTATGCTTAAAGCATGTCTTCTACAAGTTGAATTATTCTCTCAGATTGCCCATCCATTTGAGGATGGAAGGCTCTACTTAAGTGAAGTTGTGAATCCAAGGCCTCTTGAAAAAATCTCCAAAATCACGCTATGAACTGAGTACCCCGATCGGATATGATAGACAATTGGACACCATGAAGAGACACAATTTGATCCAGCTACAACTAAGCATACTAGGAAGCTAAATAAGTAGTCTTTATTTGAAGAAAATGGGCATGCTTTGTTAAATGATCCATAGTTACCAATATAGAATCATAATCCTTTAGTATCCTTGGCAATCTAGTAAGAAAATCCATGGTAACTCTTTCCTATTTGAACTCAAGAATCTTCAAATTTTGGTGTAAGAATATAGGTCTTCGGTATTCAACCTTAACTTGCTAACATGTGAAACACTGGGAAACATAATCTTCTATGTCATGTTTCACTGCTTCATACCAATAGCCTATCTTTAAATCTTGTTACATCTTTTTACTGCCTAGATGCATATGATAAGATAAAAAGTGGGTTATATGCATGAGTTGCTATCATGATTCATCAACACTAGGCACCCAAACCCTATCATGATAAGTTAAAGCTCCTTGTTCATTTCTTGTCAAACCTAAATCTGGTTCTTTCTTTATTTTGTCAAGTAGCCTATTTATACTCCCATCCTACACTTGTGCAATCACAATTTGATTAGCAAGTGGAAACTGTACTTGCACGTGTGCCATAAGTACCCCAAGTTCTGATATTTGTAATTTGATTACACTAGTTTCTATCTTGTGTAACTTTTGAATGATTGGTCTCCTTTGCACATTGATATGAATGAGATTTCCTACTAACTTTCTACTTAATGCATCATCCACATTAGCCTTGCCTAGATGATATAAGATAGACCAATCATAGTCCTTTACAAGTTCCATCCAGTAGCGTTGCGTTAGGTTCAAGTCTTTTTGCTTAAAAATATACTTCAAACTCTTGTGATCAGTGTAAATCTCACAAATCTTTAATGCAAACACCACTGTGGCTATCTCCAAGTCATGGGTAGAATAATTTTGCTCGTGTTTCTTGATTTGCCATGATGCGTAAGCTATAACTTTTCCTTGATACATTAGAACATATCTATGGCCTATCCTTGAGGCATCACAATAAACTGTATAGCTACCACCACTCGATGGTAATGCCTGCATTGTTGCCATGGTTAAACATTTTTTAAGTTGTTGAAAACTTACCTCACACAAATCAGACCACAAAAATTTGACGTGTTTCTAAGTTAACTTGGTCAAAGGAGCTAAAATTCAAGAAAATTTCTTCACAAAATGGTGATAATATCAACCAAACCCAAAAAGGCATAAATTTTAGTCATTGAAGTGGGTCTAAGCCAATCTTAAACTGCTTCTATTTTCTTGAGATCTACATTGATACCTTCCTTGGAAAGCATGAGTCCCAGGAATGTCACATTGGATAACCAAAACTTACACTTTGAAAATTTACATATAATTGATGTTCCCTGAAAGCTTGCAAAATCATCCTGAGACGTTGCTCATGTTCTTGGTCGCTACAAGAATACGTCAAGATATCATCATTGAACATAATTAAAAATTGATCAAGGTTGGAAAACTCTGTTCATTAGATCCATAAAAGCTACAGGAGCATTTGTCAATCTAAAAGACATTACCAAAAATTCATAGTGACCATATCGAGTGCAAAAAGAAGTTTTTGGAATGTCTTCCTTTTAGATTCACAAGTAATAATAGCCTGAACACAAATCAATCTTGGAAAAGCATTGGGCATCATAAATTATTAAGTGGTTAAAATGATCTTAGTTTCTTTTTTTTGAAATCATAACATATGATATATATATATATAGATATACATCTATGTGATCATGATGTACTAGCATGCACTTATCCTTTTTATAATAACTATTGCATATGATGCTGGTGACTGTATGATTTTACTTTAATTGATTTATGAAATTATTGAACTGTAAATTACTTGAACTGGATGACAACGTTGTCACATCATTCAATTTATGAATTGGTTGAAATTGGCTCTTGACTTCTGAATACATATTGCAATATAAAACAATTTTGTTAATTGAATGTTTTTGAAATTTGAATCCATTGGAAATTCCTTTAGAGAACCTCAAAGTACACTGATGATTACAATTATATCTACTAGAGTTATAAGGGGAAGTATATCTGATGGATAAATAAGGTCTATAAAGATAATTGATATCTAATAGGTAGAATTACCTTTAGGAATTGCCCTTTGGATTCCAATTGTAATTAGAAATTTAGAACTTCTCTGATATTTAATTATTTGAAAATTATTAAAAACTCAAATGATTACTTTTAATTTATTTTATGATGAGTATTTCTCGAAATGTTATACTTTGCACCTTAATTTTTTTTTTAAATTTGTTGATTAATATATTTGTTGAATTTGATTCCCTTGATGAACTAAAATTTCTAACTCATGGAATGTTTATAAACTAATAATTATATTTCCATATATGCATGTTTTACTACCTAAATTTTGAACTTGAATTTGTAAGTAGAATTTTGGGTTTTCTGAGGGATTATCTGCTCACTGAGTTTTTTTATGAAACTTACTCCATTTTCTTTCTTATTTTTTAGAGCTTGAGGCCACTCCTACTATCCATCCACATTTTTCTGGACCTAAGTCTACTCCTTAATTGCGTAGGCGTCTTTTGCAGAGCTGAAACGTTTATTAATGGTGGTAATTTGGCAATTGGTATAGCTAAGTTGTGCATGTGATTTTGTCTGGTTGTCACCTAGTAAGTTGCATACATTGTCTTGTCTAGACTTTTGTGGTTTTTAGTTTGTTGTGTAGGTTGTGTGTAAGTTGTGTAGCTCTCATTTGTTGTAGTAGGCTAGTACCCAAGATCCAAAAAATAGAGAAAACTCTTTCGGATTTTTGTTAAAATCTAATAAAGCATTTGATAATTGTGTCTATATTATTTAAGAGTCATATTAAAGGGGTTACTATATTGTTAGGCTTGTAGAGGGTTTCCTAATGATGCTTTTCTATGCCGGTCACGTGCCATGGATTAGGACGTGATAGTGACCTTCTTTAATATCAAGGCCTTCGTAGCCTAGTCTGGGCACATCTTCTTGATGACTCCTTTGTCTAGTGCATCCTCTTAATAGCTCCTTTTTCAAGTGCATCCTTTTAATGAGTCTCATAAATCGACAGCTTTGATGGGGGTTGTGCACAGAGTATCCTCCACTTTAGCTCAAGCTTCGCTTTGCTTGTGCATCATTGCCACAATGTTTGTCTTGTGACTTTGTAATATGAGCCTACTATGCCTCAAGTCATTATTGCTACTTTGCCACATAACTATGTAACTTTAGCCCACTACATCGGGTATCATTATCGCTTATCATGTGACTATGATATGCTAGCTCCTCTAGCATCTCATCTCAAATCTTGTGGATGAGTGTCGTAACTCGCTCATTATACCCATATGATTTATGCATAATCGATCCCTCTTAGACCATCTCTGTCCCCTTTAGGTTTACTGCTCCAAGTAAAATTCAAACCCTTTGACATGATTTTGGACTCATATATATAGATTTGTTTGCTCAACACAAAAGAAGAGATGTATCATCTTACAGGATGTGTCAATTGTCTATTGTGGCCACACTTTCTAATGTGACTATGGCTTCATCTTCTAGGCTTTGTTGACAACTAATATGTACCTCATAGACATGGTCAAGCCATCTTAGCAACACCAAGGCTTCCTCTCATTAGCTAAGCTATCAATTCACTCAGTCTCTTGAGTGGTTTTGTATTCCTTTGAATACTATTATGAATAAGTGCATAATCCATGTCTCATGTTGTATAACAAGCCCATCAACTTCTACACACGCTTGCACCAATGCACCATGAACATTCTCTTAAATGCAATATCGTGCACATTAGCTCTCAAGTCACTCCAACTTTCTACTACCCTTTTGGTGCATCTCTTTGCTATGTTAATGAGTGTCCATTTCATCACAAGTCTCATATGATTTCGATAAGTGAAATCTACCAATTGTAACTTATCCAATCTACTCTCTCTAGTACCAACCAAGCTTTGATACCAACTACCATAGGCATGCACCTCTTATAGCCATACTATATAGTGCATGATATCAACTTTTGGCTAGCATGCTAGCCTTCTAATAAACTCAAGCCACACTTGGATAAATAATTAGGGCATTGTGGATTTTGTCATCTATATAACCAAAATCTTATACACAACGTGTCCATAAGCAAACATCAGCATGTAGTTGAAGCTGTTGGTCCTAGGATTCTAGTTAGATTTCAACAAAAGTCTTGAATTTTCTTTCAAAATTATAAAAGAAAATTATCAAAGTTGTCTTTAATAGATGTAATTACTTGTATTGGAAAGGAAGAATCAATTATTATCACTATTTTTAGAGTAATTTAGATGTAAGAACAATTTATCAAATATCATATGTGCAAATGAAAAGTAAGTGCAGTAAAGTAAAGATGACACAGAATTTTTAAAGTGGTTCCACTTCAATCGAAAATCCCAAGTGTACATCCACTCAACCAAATCCTCCACTGGATGGTCCTTTTTTTATTAATAATCAAACAAGAATTCATTGAGCTCTTGAGAACAAGTTTAGATACAAAAATTCTTTACACCTTCTAAAAATATGATCAACCTCACAATTACAGAATATGCATAGGGAAGATTAACCTCTCCTTTTGTATTTCAGATTTCTAAACCTTAGAAATCAAAAACTAAAACAAGATTTCAAGATAGAATATACAATACTTGAATTGAGATGTGGATCTCAATTATTTAATGTGTAATCTCCTTCAATTTTGATCCAAGAGTGACTTGATTTGATGAAATAGATAAGGTAGATATAGATCATCTTTTGGCTTGGTTTCCTCTTAGTTTTTTGCAATAAAAGTTATATTGAAAATGAGGCTAGCTTATATTTATAGTATGGCATTTGACATTTAAAAAATAACTAACTTTCAGACTGTGAATCGATTCGTGAATCAATTCAGAGGTAGTTACTAGCTTATGAATTAATTCATGAATCAATTCGTTTATGAATATCATCAAGAACTTGAATCAATGTATAAATTGATTCACAGTTTCATGTGAATAAATCATGAATCGATTACTCAATCAATTCACAAAAATTGTTAACCTTTGGTAAAAATAATTTTTCAAAACAATTCTTCATGAATCAGTTCATGTTCATTTTCACAAGATTTTTAGTATGAATCAATTCATGAATTAATTCACACAGTGAAAAATAGTTATTATAAAAATTGTACTTGTGAAAGTGTATTTGAAAACTTTATTAGAAAACTTTTAATTTTAACTCATTTTAAGTGTTTTATTTCTATCTCAACTTAACTAATTTAAGAGACATGTTTGGATCAATATTAATTAGATCACAGTTATAAAAGATCCTAATTAATACAATAAAATTACTATATTTAAAGGTAGATCTCTTAAATAGCATTTGGTTAACTTTGATCCTACAATCAATTAACAAACACTAATCATATCGTTAGATTATAATATTGATCAAAATTGTTTTTCAACATAAAAAATGAGAAAAGTATCATAGCAAAGCTAACAATCACCCCAACAAAGCTAACAAAAGCATTCATGCATATTGATTCTCAAAGAATGCATCATATAATTAGCCTCTAGTGCACATCAAGAAAGAACTTTAAAAATAAAGAGAGGGGCAACTCTATTTTATTAATATATGCATCATTACATAGTTTTGAGTGTATAATGGGAGTCTTTAAGTGACCACACTCTAATCCCTAAACCATGTCACAGTGCCCAATGGGGTCATTAGGTACACTCCTTAAAAAGCATTCTAAACCAAAGCCTTAATGGCACAAGTAGACATACTTTTTTCAAGTTGACATAAGGGCTTTTCTCCTATCACATAAGGGCTCTAATGTGCCATCTCATATGGATGCGAAGATAAAATTGAAAGGATCACAACCATATGTTTTTCTACTCACATTGAACAAACGATCTATATGCTAAAAAGATAAAAATATCCCCAAAATAGGAAAAATATAAAAAATAATACACAAATGCATTTGCTTCCTAATTCATACCACAAGACCTCCTCTTCATGTTTGATTTTTATGTCAAATTTTGCCTGAAACCAAGCATGTTTGCATATCAAATTAGTTCATAAGACTAGCTTGTGACACATTGGAAAGGTTTAAGTCATGAAATTAATTAACATTTTTTTTAGTAAAGAGACTGATATTTTAACAGCTAATTTTGAATTTGGCAAGAGCTTTTTTTACTTTGAGTGTCTTTGTTAAAGCACAAAATTAACATATATAATATGAAGTGATAATTTATTTGAAAGGTTCAATTATTTTAAGAAACAAAAATAACTTATATATCTCCAAGAGTCACCTCGTGCAAAATTCAAAAGCGTAATATATACCCTTTTCACTTTTTTTCCTATTTGATTTGATATGTTTTTAAATAGCTGAAATGAAAAATGCAATTTGATAAAAAGTTAACATAATATGGTTTTAAATAATTGGACAAATGAGTAGGCCTCTCATTGAAATTAAAGAAAAATTATTGTAGATTTAATATTGAACCCTAAGTAATTAAAAACTTATCTATTAGATTGCTAAGTACTTAAATCAAGTTGTTCATTTAATAAATGATTTATGTAATGGTCTACTATCATTTAAAAGTCTGAACTATGACTGCCAAAGTTAATTAACAATGTATTGAAATCTTGACCCATAAACTATTATTGATTTTTTATGTTACTTGGGATTCTTATTTATTCAATAATTATGGGGAGAATACATGAAAGATGTAATTTGTTTATGTTTTTTCAGAACATTAGTAACAAAGTAAGGTTTATCTTTTAAAGGCTTCCTTTTGTTTTTTGTTCATTCATTAACGTTATGATTTTTTTTAATAAAAGTGACCAGATTACATAACTGTGCATTTCGATTCCATATCAAAGCAAAACCCATACATGTACTCTTTCCAAAACTCATTCCATGATAAGTGCAACTCTTCCTTTAGTGAGACTGTTCGGTGAAGCGAGGAAAGGTTATGGAGTGACCTACAAATATAATAAAGTCAATCACACATAATGAAAATAGTCTGTCAAGAATGCTCTAATGATCAAGTCAGTATTTTATTAGAGTTTCAGTAAGTGTAATATAGATGATCTAAAGAAGAAATACCTCTTAGTATATATAAGAGTCAAACATGCCAATTAGCATGTTCTTCAATGAATAGAGTGTTTTCATGTGTCTTCAGCTTCTCGCTAGGTATTTACTGTTATCACATTGTTCACACTGACTTGATCATGCCTTTTGCCATGTGTTGGTCAAACGGTTGATTCTCTAAGTTTTTATTTAATCAAGTGCTATGCATAGACTAATTGACCAGATGTGGTCAATCACTCAATTTGGGCCACATTGCTTTGCATGATCACTTCTTCAACTAGCCTTGACCAATCAACTTAGGTCAATCATTTGAAGACTATAGATTATTTGATTTTGTCAATAAGAAAAACCCTTCCAAATGAAGAAGTTGATCGAAGATAGTTTTTCATTCTTCAATAAGTTGTTGAAGTAGAGATCAATAACCCATAACCTTAAAATGTTCATGCCTTATTTTACTCTTTTGTATTTCAAATAGTACTTATCCTTAAATATGTTAGTAAGGAGGTGAAGAAAACCACATTAATGAATAATTGTGGTTGAAATTAACAATTTAAATTGGCACTCTTAGATTGTTGCCTTAGGATTTTTCTTTCTTCAATGTCTTAAGTCTAAATCTAGATGTTATATGTGTTAAATAACTTATTACTCCTATTATTACAAAAAAAAATTAATAACTTACATTATCCTATACATGATTTTTAAATAATTGTTATTTCAAATAAAAGTATAATTGTTAGTTTTAAATAAAATTCATATAGATTTTAAATTTAGAATTTCCTTTTGTATTGGGTATTTTCTGGTACTGCACAAAGTGAGCTAGCAAAGGCCTAGCAGCAAAAAGGTCCATGAGTAAAGCCCAATTTGCCCCCAAAAGTTAAGGTTGCTTAAGGGGACCGGATCACCAACTACAAGTTTACAGCAGCAGAATAAGGCAGAAGCCTTAGCTTGCTAGAAAGGAGCCCCGAGTCACATGACTAACAGCTCATCCTTTTGAGCTCACATAGTCAAACATGAGCTCGCAAGTTCAATATTGCTGATCAGAGACCAGTAACGACCCCAGACTAAGAGTCCCAGCTCATGAGACGCGAGCTTGCCATGGATAAACTTGAAGTAGATACCCTTTTAGACTTGGCTTGTGGGGCCAATATGCAAAAAAGCAGCTCACAAGGGCCCATACGTAGAAAGTAGTCTACAAAGGCTGATTTGCAGAAGCCATACTTGTCATTTACATTTATTACTTGATGTATTTGATGTAACAAAGTTTCAACTTATAAAATTATATTTGTAAACTCCTAGCCTCTATAAATAAGAGGAGGGGGATCACTGTAAAGCATTTAAAATACACATACCAAAAACTTTGTAGAAACTTCACCAAAGCAATAAAATAATATTGTGGATGTAAGGACAAGTATTACTTGGTTTTAGTCAAACCACATTAAAAATTCTCCTTATTCTTACTGTTACCAGATTACAAATTAGGGTATCAAGAACTGATCAAGTTGATTGAAGTGTGTGGCTTACCAAATTTCACCATCAATACCTTTCTATTGCAAGCAACCACTGTCACCAACAAAATTCAAAAGGATAAAAATCATAGTTAAAAATTGTTAAATTATTAATACTAATAGCAATTATTAATTTAATTTACTTGAATTATTAAAAGATTTACTTAAATTACTAAGAACTAACAAATTAAAAATATTAGTATTCAATATATCATAGGACTTATTTATGCAAGAAACCTCCTAACAATTATTCAATGTTTAGAAAAGTTTGTCAGCTTGTGGGCTTCTCCCTATCAGAAAAAAAAAAGAGAGTGAAAGGCCCTTGACTAGGAAAAAAAATTTTTAATTGCATAGTGGAAGGAACTTTTGGTATGTGACATGATTGAAAAAACAACTTTTAATTACATAATGGAAGACTTCGTTTAAAATAAATTGTATTTGGAAGAAAAGGCAACAGAGGGCTAGACACACCTGTTGGAATGGAAATATCGTTTATCAATTATCTTGCTATGATAATCAATAATTGAATATTCTTGTTCTTTGGTAATACACTTTCAATTATTAAAGCTTGGTTACATGCTTAAATTATCACTTAAAAAAATATTTAAAGAACATACATAGCAAAGATGATTTAAAATTAAAAGCCTGTGTGTAATATATATATATATATATATCAAAGAAAAATATAAAAGTTGAGGTTAGCTGAATAGCTATAAGTTAGGATAGTCATTCCTCGTTCTTTAAAATATATATAGCTAACATGTGAACCACAGGGAAATGAATGCTTAAGAAAAGGTAATGTGAGTCACTCACAACATATTGGGAATAGAATATATTCTAACTAAAGTCACATAAGATATGATAAACACCAAGAGTTTAACATCAAATCATGAAACACAAAAAGAAAAATCATAAAGGTAAAACACTTGCAAACTAACGCAAACAGAAGGCCTTGGAACTTTAACTTACATTCAAAAAACTCGTCTTTATCCTTTGAAGAGCTACTATGACCTCCTTTATGTCTTTTCTTTCATGGGGAAATTTAATTGAGCAATCCAAAGCTAATCCTATGATAGATGGTAAACAGTCTCTCTTTCTGGCAAATGAAGCTCCACCTTCTATGAACAATTTTTCATCAACAATATCAACTACTTCATGTGGGTAGGACTTTTGCACCCAATGCCCCAAATTAAACTCTTTGTGAAACATTTCATCTGTCGGCTTCTTTTGAGTGAAGGTTTCCATAAGCAAATGCCATAGCTATATACATCACCTTGCCTAGACACAATGCCCTCCAATCAATACTTTGTAAAGAAGGAAGAGATCCATAATATTTGACATTATTTTAAAATTAGCAAATATATTAAGTTTAAGAATTGTTTTAGAGGATGCATGATTTATTATTTGATGCACTAAAATAAACCACTAATATTGAAGAATAATATAAACAACACCTGGAGCCATGTACCCCATTGTGGCTAGGGTCATAGTTTGTGTAAAAGAATCTCCTCCATTTAAGAGTTTTCCAATTCCAAAATCACTCAAATGCCCCACCAAGTCTTCGTCAAGCAACACATTGATTGGTTTTAGATCACAGTGCACAATTGGTATTAAACATTCATGATGCAAATAATTCAATGCTACTGCAACATCAATGATTATATTTAGCCTCTACATTAGACTCAAGTAATGGTTGGGAGAATGTAACCACTTTTCCAAACTTCCATTAGGCATATAGCTCAAGACCAATGCCTTGAAATCGAGGTTAGCACAACTGCTAATGATTTTCACAAGATTTCGATGGCGAACATTGCACAATATTTCACATTCAGCATTAAAACTCTCAAATGCTCCTTTAAGCTCCAAATTGAAAACCTTCACTGCAATATTTATCCCATTTGGGAGTATTCCACTGTAAACTTTTCCAAAGCTCCCACTACTAAGTAAATTGACTTCACTAAACCCATCTGTTGCATGCTGAAGTTCAAGGAATGAAATTCTTGTCCATGTTGCCACTATTGTATCTACCTCTGAAACTCATGCCTTTCTCTTCTTCTGGCAGTTCATCAGCACATATGTCAATATAAGAATGGTGGCTATTGCTATTGGCAAAAAAATTTAAAGACAATTCTAGTAGTTTTTGAGGATTTAGTAGATAGCCAAATTTTGCCTTTTGGGAATCGCAAACGTGGAGCACCACCACATAATGCTACATTACCCATGAATGATTGAGAAGAGAAGTTTATTCAATGACACATTAAAAGAATGTAGATTTGCAAGTGCCATCAATGACATGGGAATGACACCAGATAAGTTATTTTTTGACAAGTCTAGTAGTTCCAAACTCACCACACTGCCTAAAGATTTTGGAATAGGTCCTTCAAATTCATTTTGGTCTAAGGACAGATTAGTTAACTCTTCAAGTTGTCCAATGGTGCTTGGGATCCTACCAGATAACTGATTTTCTAAAAGATAAAGCTCTCTCAAGACTTTTAGATAACTTGTTCAAAGATAAATCTAGTACCAACAAATCTAAAAGACCCAACAAGCTGAAATTTTTAGGGAGTATGGAAATTATTTAAGGAGATTTTGTTTTGTGTAAAATAAACTTGGTTTTGTTTAGTGTAAAATAAATGGATGTTGGTTTTGGTTTTGTAAAATATGATGTGGCATAGGTTTTGGCTTGCTTGAGTGGAGAGAGAGAGAAAATTGGAAACTCTTGTTTATTGTGCACGGGTAGGAAGGTAGGAAGCTATTTTTTATTGCTTTTGGTGTGTTTTACACAGCTTGGACTAAATGCTTACAGCTTGAGGAAATTCTCTACCTTTATAGCACTACATCTGGCTTATTTATAGTCTCATTAAGTCGGTAATCAAACCGACTTTATAACTTTTATAATTTTCTACAACATACTGATTTTTTCTGCACCTATGTAACTTCTACTATTTTCTACAACATGCTGATTTTTTTTTCTGCACCTATTAGACTAAATTTTTCTAGATTCTTCTTCAACATTCCCCCTTAATCAAGAAAAATCTTATACTCCGAGCATGTCTCTGAATTTGATAAATTTTTCTATTGAGACTGACTTGGTGAAGATATCCGCTAATTGATTGTCAGTCTTGCAAAATTCCATCTTGATTTCTCCATGATCCATAAGCTCTCTAATGAAATGGTGTCTTATATCAATATGCTTTGTTAGCCCATGAAATATTGGATTCTTTGTCATTGCAATGGTTGACATGTTGTCACAATGAATCACTATTGGATTCTCAATGCTTTGTTGTAGATCTTCCAATATTTTTCTAAGCCATGCAGCTTCACATGCGGTACTTGTTGCAGCCATGTAATCTATTTCGGTTGATGATAGTGCAATAGTCTTTTATTTCTTTGATGCCCATGAAATTGCTTTAGTGCCAAGCAGAAATACATACCCACTTGTGCTTTTTTTGTCATCTATACTTTCAGCCCAGTTGCTATCTGTATATCCTATCAAATTATAATTTCTTTTTAATTTGTATAGAATCCCAAAATTCTTCTCTCCTTTGACATATCTCAATATCCTCTTAGCTGTCATGAAATATGCTTTGCTAGGATCTCTCATAAATTTGGATACGATACTGACTACATGTACGATGTTAGGCCTTGTATTTGTCAAGTAGATTAATGATCCTACCAGGCTTCTATATGCTCTTGCATCGGCTTTTTCTTGTCCATCATTCTTGGATAGCTTTTCATTCATTGCCATAGGTGTGGCAAGTGGTTTGCAATCCTTC
>JANHAO010010083.1:0-17917 GCA_026873985.1 Saraca asoca
GAGCTGGATTAAAGGTAGGTTTAATCCTCTCTTGTATTTCTTTGATTGTAACTTCAACACAAAGGGTTTTCTGGGGGAAGGGTTCATCCAAGACAGGGTCTTCTGAAGAAATTTTTTTGAAATTTCCCTTCTTGGCTGCACCCAACTCTTTCAAATAGATCTATCTAAGATTGCAATTTTTGTTTCCGCTGTGACATATGATGTTATGCGATCCTACAGTGGATCCATTGATAAAAGACTTAGGTGTAAAATTGTTTGCCAACAAGTGATTAAAATAAGTTTTGCTAAGCCTTTCGATGTTCAGGGTCAGTGGGAGTTTTAAATTTCATATTGAAATGATGAACTTGTGTTATTGTTTATCTTGGGATATGTTAAATGAAATATTCATGTTCTTGCCATATTTATGCATATTTTTTTGTTATAACATGTTATTAGAGACATTTAAACCCTGTCTCATTATTATGTTGAGAATGTTAATTCTTATTTGGCATCTTGGCAGATGCTAGGACCATTGTCTGGAGATTTACATATAGTCACAATTTTCATTATGTAAATCTCGTTATGCATATTATAAGTTGATATCTCTATCAGATATCAGTTCTTTTGGTTGACAAGGTGTAGGCATTCAATATGTATGATATTAGTATTCCTATCGGATATCTTGTTTTGCATTATTGATGCTTATTATCTCAATTTGACCTATGAGTGTAATAGTATCATAATTACCTTGGCATTATTTAAAGTGACAACTATTTATGAATTATGTGGTTTAAGTGGGAGATTGTTAGAAATTTCTCATATGGACCTACATAATTCATAATTGAAGTATGTCAAGGTAATTGACCCATTTAGTGACATAAAGTTAGGCTTCACTTGGCACTTAGGCCTGGACTGTATGTTGGGTTAAAATTCTATGATAAGTAGGATTTTTGACCTAACTATTTCTATTTAAAGATGAGTCCATACTCTTCAACCTTAAGTTAAATTGTATCTACCCATTGGTTGCAATAAAAGTTCTCTCTAGACTTGAGTTGCTTGAGGAGGGATTTTGCCATGTCATATTGTTGGGATTAGACTAGGAGAAAGTTGGTGTGGTAATCATGGATGCTACAATAGATTTAGGTATGATTAAATTTAAGATCAAATTCTATATTGTCTATGCACTCTAATCATGTTATGATAACACAATTAACCAATCCAGTTTTTAAAATTATTCTCACACCAAACACATATTAAAATATGATAGTATTTACTTATACTATTATGTCTCTTTTGTACGATATACCAAACTAATCCTTAGTGTTTATACAACAAGATTACTCTTACATCTATTTTGAAGGTGTGAATATCATTTTTTTTTTGTGATAGTAAGAGTGATAAGTCACTAAATACTTACACAATATTAAGTGTTTGAACTTGTTGAAGGTGGAATTTGGTAATTCCAAACTCTGTCAACTAGGAAAGTTCCTGAAACCCCAAACTACTATCTAGTTTACATGTAAGAGATTCTGACTGGGTATGAAAGAGTGAGATGGAAGAGAGGTGGAGAGGAAGAACAGGGAGAAGGCACCGGGAGTTTTAACGTGGTTCGACTAAAGTTGGTTATCGACTCCTACGTCTATGGTAATATTATTTCTCGAAATATGTTTATAGAGTATGATATTTCTACAAAGATCATATAAATCGATTTTCTCTATTTAAGTTACTCTCTCGAAGTTTAAAAAATGGCCTCTAGGGATTCTCTCCTTTTTATAATAATCTTAACCTCCTATTTATAGTTGCAGGGGTGTTATAGTTGTAATAAAAAAAAAAGAAAGAATAATAACAAAATAATTACAAATAGACTCTTGTAAGTTGTTATCTGCAAGTTGGCCATGCAAATTGGTCTCGTTCTCGGGTTTAACCAAAGTGTACTTTGTACTTTCTGGAAGATGGTTGAGGTGACATACTTTGACCAGTGAGCTATAGCTCATCCTCAACGAGTTAGAGCTACTGCCTTGGCCTTGTCTTGTATTCTGAGTTCGTGACTAGTGATCTGGTGTCTTTGTCCAGCGACCTCAATCTTCAGGCGAGTTAGGCCTTTTCCAGTTGTATTCGTCTGTTAGGTTTTTACCAACCCATTTTGCATGAATTGAAAAATACCCACAATAGAACCCTAGTTATTGAAGGAAAAGTCCTAAAAGCAACATTAGGTATCACTCTACCACTAAGGATGTTGACTAATATCATATTTTTTTTTAATAGAGAATGTGATTTTTTTTAAGAGAATGAGAAAGTGCAAATTTAAAATAAAATGTAAGACTAATATAACTAATTAAGTATCCACTGTGAAAGGTAGTTAACTCAAGTGGCCATCATCAAACAAATTAATATTTGATGTTAAACAGAAAAAATGGTCCTAAAACACATAAATTATATGATCTAGAATAATTTTTAACCGAAACTAAAAATTGGGGGATAAGCAAAGGCTTTTGAGCCAAAATTATTTTTTAGACCAAAATACTATTTTGAGTTAATTGCTATTTCATTTTATATTATTTTAAAAAGACAATTTTAATCATTAAGAACACTTTTAGTAAGTAAATGACTTATTCCTTTTATTTTTTATTAATTACCTTATATTTGCTAATTTTAAAAAGTAAACTTTTTGTTGTATGAATGTTCTACTTGCTGTTGTCAGCTGAAAAACGCAAGAAGTTGGATAATATTGTAAATAGGTGAAGATGAAAGCTTAAAAACAATTACATTTCTATTAGTTTTACCTTGTAGTTTTGAAGAGGAATGACTTATGAAATGAAGCCAATGACGAAAACAAAAAAGAAGAAAAAGACAGAGAAAAAAAAAAAACATGGGAAACAACCTCCATTGCTCAGATGATATTAGAATGTTTTGGTTGTGTGACTTGATTTGTGAAATGAGGAATGAAGAGGCAAAGGTGGTAGAGAGAACCATGTTTGATTTAAGAGATGATGTTGATATTTGAGAAACAGAGAGTTAATAGAGGTTGCCACCAACAGCTAGTTTTACCATAGACAGATGGAGTCAAAGAAAGTTAATGGTTTAATCCATGATTCAGCTTTTAACCATAATTCAATCATAGTTTAAGAGAAACATGCAGTATATTCATTTCACTCCCCATGGTGTTAGTCTCATTGCTTAAAGGTCGTAGTCATAGACTATTAAAGAAGTAGTTTGGTTCGTATATAATTTCATAGAAAATACTACTTTTCAGAAAATAGGAAATCAAAGAAATTATATTTTTTAGAAAGTTCCATTTTTCATAAAATACAAGAAGTTACTGATCCAATCCCTTTAAATAAATTCTATTTGTTGTACTTATGATAAAAATAAAAATATAAAATTACTTTTACAAAGTTTAAATCATAATAATGGTATCATTTTAAAAGCCTACCCAATGTCTTAAAAAAGAACATAACTTTTCTATATGATATTTTATTCATTTTGATATAACTTTTCTATATGGTATTTGATTGAATTATAATTTTTTAAAAAATTTATAATTCAATCAAATACCATATAGAAATTTACTTCCTAAGAAGATCTATTTTCTTAATATCAATCAAATAACTTTTAATATTTTTTAAAAAGTTTATACAAGAATTTATTTTCTGATAAGTTAAACTTCCCACAAAATTTGATTTCCTATATAAACCAAATGACTCTTGAAAATACATTACTCTTTTATAATTTTCAAATATCTAAAGATTAAATTATAAATTTATATAAAAATAGGGGATAACTTTATCAAGAAAAAACATGGGACAAATGTCATTATTCCATTTGACATGAGCTTCTACAATATCATATGCTGAATTCCATTCGCCTGTTAGAGGACATGAAGGAAAGAGTGAGAGAGAGTCAATGTAGGAAGCTTCTTTATTGTACTAGTATATATTTATTGTGAGCACTGAAAAAGGAAATACATCATTAAATAAAAAGAGATAATATATTAGATGTAATAAACAAAGAAGAGATAATATATTAGATGTAATAAACAAAGAAGAGATGATACATCATTAAATAAACTTAACGCACACAACAGATATGCCCCGAGTGCAATCAAGTATTTTGTAACACTTCACTAAAAATATCAATAATCAATTTTAAGTGAAAAATAAATTGTACGTATATTTTCACTGAAACTTTAAAACAGTGATGCTGTGATGGCCTACAATCCAGAGAGGATCCTTCCTTTTTTTTGAAAAAAAAAAAAGGTGATGGCCTATTATATAAAAGAAAATGAAAGAAAAAGGGAAGTATATAAAGGAACATATTCCGAAAAGATAAACAAATAGATAAAAAGAAGTTTCATTTCTCTTATTCCCCCCAAACAACCTATCGTTATTTGTTATTTCTTTTCTCCTTACTTTATAGGATGTCCTCCAGGGAATGCATCATTTCTTCTCTATCTACTAGTACAGAAGAGTCTACAAAAGGTAGTTTGAATATTTACTCGGCGGTATGTGAAGGAAACTGGATCATCCCTCTCTGACAACACATGGTGTTCAACTCGATTGTTTATATCTGAAGCTGGCCTAAAACCTCTTTACTATATGTTCCTCCACCTTTGATTACATCACTATGCAAAAAATTAAGAGGATTATGACAACAATTAACCTTAAGGTCCCTCCCCTGCGCCCTTTCCTTTTCTATTGTTTCCCATATGTCAAAGGAAGAGGACTGAGTTCCCCGGGCTGCAGTATCAAGATACCTGGAGATGTAATTCATATCAAATTGAAAATCAAGCAAACAATGCAAGTTTCAGTCATGGGGTAGTGTTCATCTCAAGGAAGGACAACAGCTTTTACGAAATATAGGTTGACATATAAGAGCACATTTATTGAAATTAAACCGCTCAAATACGATGGCAACTTACAAAAGAAATGTAATTAAAAGACGGCTGAGTACATAAGAAAACAGAGAAGAAAACTGATCAATGGAGTGATCAAATCTCTTGTTTCAAATTGAAAAATCTCCCTTAAGAGGATATATCAGCATTGGATCTTTTCTTGGTGGTGTAAGGATAGTACTCCTTCCCGGTGTCAATTCTTGTAGTCTGACCCCCAATATCAATAACTGCAGAAGTAACTGCCAGTGCAGTTCCGGCAGATATTGCGGTTTTGATAGTCCTTCCTACAATAGAATAGACAGAACAATTGTTAAGATAATAATGCTTGTTAGATAAAAACAACCAGTTCCAGCACGACATAATTAATAACATATTTATCTGTAAATAATTCAGGTTTTGTAACCCACATCAGATTCAGAAAGGTAATCCTGCAATGTTCATAAGCAAAACAGATTGCTTTCATGCCATCTTATTTTTAGCCCATGTCCACTTCGGATGACTTTCAAATCATTCAATCGAACAAGGACAGACAAAAAATGTTCATCACTCAAGTTGGTTGCTCAAGATGCAACTTGAGCACTTAACAGGAAGTTTCATTTTCTTTGTTTCCTACTGCAAGTGTTTTTTTGAAGAGAAGGGGTGGGGGAGGTTCCAGAGGAAGGTTATAAATCAAATGCTGCAAGGAAGGGATTAACTCCTTAGCAAGCATGCTTAAAACCCAATGTGGTTACCAACAAGCAAAAATGAAAAAGATGCATCTCATCGGAACTCCTTTTACATAATAGTCAATTGTATCAGACAACTTGAAATGCTACTGTATAGCCATTAACTTGCACATAGAGAAATGCTTGTCCATGGTATATAGAGATGCACACCCAAAAAATTAAATTGCACAATGAGCCTATAACCTTGGCAATAAAGTAACAAACATTTAAATGACGGACTGAATAGAACATATGTAATACACAAGTCAGGATTACATATACAAGGATAAGCTCCCCAAACACTTCAACAGTATAGTACTTGGTTATATGATGCTTCTCTGAATCCAAGTCTAAAAAAGACAAATGCGAATCAGTCAAAAGCATTAATATGCATTTTTTGGTACCATTAAGAACAAAAGCTAAGTAGCCTGATATAGGTAGCAAATTCCAACATCTCAATATAAAAATATAATAAATTCTTAGACACAAGTATTCATTAAGGGAAAGGGCTACCTTTGTAACCCAGAATAGTTGAACCAGCAACAAAGCCGCCAACAGCTCCATTAATAAAATCCCTCTTCATCCTATAATGCTGCACCAATTGTTCCACACCTATATAGACTCCTCCTATTGCAGCAAATGTCATCCCATAATTTCCCATCATCCTCAAAGTTCTTAACAACCCTGGTAGAGCCACACTTCGCTCAACACGAGGAACATCATACCAGGTGGCAACTACTGTTCCCCAGATAGTTCCAGCAACTAAACCAGTAGTTGCACCCTTGATAGTTTTCATCGTCGGTGTATCCTCCTCCTCCAAGTACCTACGCTCTGCAGGATCCATGGCTTCCTCTGTGAAGCAGTCAAGGTTGTCAAAGGACTATAAATTTCAAATTATTGATCAAACTCAATATAATAAGCTATTATACGGCATCTCTTTTCAGCATATTCCATTTAAACATGAGGGGGAAACATTGGACTTCTACCTGCATCATTTTCGTTGTAATCCATCTTACAAGGACAAACTCCACATACAAAATAGAACCACTCCTAAAATTTCAAAAAACATTTCACATCTAGAACATGGCATTTTTTATTATTTCCTTTGATTAAAAAAATATGGCACCGTAAAAACCAAGAAGAAAAAAGTCGTTTCGATTCGGCCCATACAACCGAAAATTTTCGGTTCCCTTAGATGCCAAATGGGGGAGGAAAACGAATATTCCGAAGATTTCGAAGAAACGCTAGCCTATCCATGCAGACTAAACCCAAATCAAGATAAAAATTGAAAGAAAATAACCCAGATCAAGATCAGAAACTAATAGAAGGACACTACAACAAGATCAAAAGCAAGAAACAGAACGAAATATTCAAAACAAAAAAAAAATCAGAGCAGAACAACAAAAAGGGATGAGATTGAAGAAACTGAAGTTAGTGTGAGATGACAAATACCTTCCGTCCGTCCTGCAAATCGCAAAACTGAGTTGCTTCGTTTGCTCCAATTTCTCTCGTTCCCTTCAAAACCCTAATTTATTATTATTATTATTATTTTGTCACAGAAACCCCACAATTTAATTTTCCTGCTGAACTTTTCCGGGAACTACTAAAAATTGCCTAATCTATAAACTATTATAATTATTATTCATTTACTTAATAATAATTATTTTTTATTATTATTGTTATTATTATTATTATATATCTTTCTTTTATTAATAATTGTATGGTACTTGATAAAATGCAAATTAACTTCATTAGTGTTGACAGTAAAATCCAGTCAATAAGTATAAGTCTAGTATTATCCCAAATTGCAAGTTAAAAGTATAAGCTAATGGGAAAGAAAGAAGAAGAAGAAGAAGGAAAATAACAAACACCAAAAGCTTTTATTGTAGTTTGGTTAAAGCCAATCGGCCTTTACGTCCACGGTGAGTTGTATTAAGTCTGTTTAATGGTTTTTGTCTGTGAGACTCAACGAAGATACAATGCTAAGTTAATATTCAGATAGAGTGTCTACATGCAGTTTTTTTTCCTTTATTTTTTATAGAAGTCCCCCCTTATTTATTGGAGAATGGAAGGTTACAAATGTAATTTGATAAGTAAGAAAATGATTATTTTCGTTACATCGGGCAATAAATGCTTGGTGTCTGATAATAAATACTAGGTAAATCATTGTCGAACTATTGAGGGCTGATGTTTTAGTTCTGGAGGCTGAGCTATCAGTTGGGAATATGTGCCCTTGACTGATGACGAAGCTTCCGTATTGGTGCCTGGCATGCTATCTTAACGACCTGAACTTATGCTAGACAATCTGTTGACCAAAGAAGTTGATCCCATTGCTAACCTCGTCTGGAATGAATATGCTGAAGGATGGTCAGGGCGTTGCGCTCTGCTTAGCGAGCTGGGCTTGCGCACTGACCCCGCCATGCGTCTTTAGTTAGCAGGTAGCGAGTTGGTACCCTACTAAGCAACCTCAGTTGTCAAGCAATCTGGACCTGTTTTTCAGCTGGGTTCTGCTTCTTATCGGGCCTTGGCCAGTCCATTTCAAGTAATTCGGAAAATACTCATAACATCAAGCTCCCCAACTCTCAGTTCGCTCTGCACACTGGGATTTGTACTCTACTGGTGAAGTCCTTGCTCGCAGCTTGTAGCATTGTCAAGTCTTTCACCTATAGTTTGCCATTTAGTCAAAAAGTTTCTGCTTATATAGTCTGTTGTGTTGTCATTTTAGGTCTTAATCTCTCATTTTATCTGTACCAGGCTATGCCTCCCATCATGGATGCTCCCCAGCTGTTGGTGTGACAGTCTTGCTTTGTTGTGGACTGTTTAGTTTGGTATGGTTAGATATTCTCCAGATTCTTTGGTGAAGTTGGGCTCATCTATATAAGGTGCGGTAGACTTTCTCCCTTTCTTCACAAAGTATCCAAATGAGTGCATCGGATGATCGTCTCATATTTCTGAGGCTTTGGCCTACATCTTCATGTTTTGAGGCGTGTATGGTTCGCTATATGAGACTACGAGGCATGAATGGTTCGCTGCATGTGGTTCTCGCAGGGTATTCTTCCCTGAGGACTTTGGGAACTTGTCTGTAACCTCATCTTGGAGCTAACAAGTTTAGCTCTCCCTTTTTTGTTCTTTTGTCCTCTGACGAGCTAATTGCTCGGTTTCTATCTGCAACTAGGAGTTATAAGGTGGAGGGAGGAGCTTCTGGCTTTAGAGGAGGCTTAGGCAAAGGAGCTGGAACTGTGTGATTTGCTTGCTGGTCTTACGGCATGTTACGGCTTAGTCCTTTCAACCAGGTTCTATTATGATCTTGTCCGATGGTGCCACATGTCTCGGGATCTCCCGTCAACTTGATGAAGCTGAAGGATGCTTTTTTTGCTAAGGAGGACCAAGGAAAACTTGTGCAGCCTCTCTGCTTGCACCCGACGTTGTTTCTTCCACTTCAGGCACCCCAGGGGACGCTTGATTTGGATGGGCTATCAGCTCGGGCAAAGGCAGGGCTGGAGTAGCTCTTTCCATATATCATAGCTGCAAGCTCGCTAGCATTCAACCTTTCCTTAGTCAGGTATAGGCTTGTTTTGTGTTGTTTTCTCAATCCCTTATGTAGTTTTACCCTGTTGAAAGAAGTTTTGTAATGATACTTTGCCTTTTATTGTTCCTCCCAGCTATGCCATCATAGTGATTTCACAGGTTGTTGTTGGCAACATTAGTCCCTACAAATCATAACTCGGAAGTTGTTAGATAAGGTGAGTGCTTGTTAACCCAATTGGCCTTGAGCAATATTAATCAAACTAATGCAAAAAGGGACTCTAGTAAATAAACTATGACTTTAAGAGGATATATGCCATATTTGAGTGACCAATTGGTCGTGTCAGTTCATTTCAATTGGCAGTGGAATTGAGCATCGGAGTGCCTTTATTATACATGAGCTCAGGCACCAGAGTGTTAAAGTGCTTCTATCGATGCGAGGTGAGATGCCTACATAGGTCGCATAGACGCATCTTAGCTCGTGCAAAAGTTTAGTGCTAAAGCACTTCTTGGACGTGAGGTCTTGATAGGTGGCATGAGAGCACTTTAATCCACGCAAGAGTTTGGTGCTGTTGGCACTTCTTGGACGTGGCTTCGATATTATCTGTGCAAGAGTTTGGTGCTTGAGGCACTTCTTGAATGCAACTTATGCAAGAGTTTGGTTTGTGGCTACCACTTCTTAAACGTGAGGTTTGAGTTATCCGTGCAAGAGTTTAGTTTTTGAGGCACTTCTTAGACACGACTCGCATAAGGGTTTGGTGCATGGCTAGCACTCCTTGGACATGAGATTTGAGTTGTTTGCATAAGAGTTTGGTACTTGAGGCACTTCTTGGACGTGGCTCGCGCAAAGGTTTGATGCATGGCTAGCACTCCTTGGATGTGAGGTTTGAGTTATCTGCACAAGAGTTTGGTGCTTGAAGCACTTCTTGGATGTGGCTCATATAAAGGTTTGGTGCATGGCTAGCACTCATTGGACATGAGGTTTGAGTTGTTCACGCAAGAGTTTGATGCTTGAAGAACTTCTTGGATGTAACTCACGCAAGGGTTTGGTTCATGGCTAGTACTCCTTGGACGCGAGGTTTGAGTTATCTGTGCAAGAGTTTGGTGCTTGAGGCACTTCTTGGACGCGGCTCACATAAGGGTTTGGTTCATGGCTAGCACTCCTCGGACACGAGATTTGAGTTATCCGCGTAAGAGTTTGGTGCTTGAGGCACTTCTTGGATGTGGCTTGCATAAAGGTTTGGTGCATGGCTAGCACTCATTGGATGCAAGGTTTGAGTGTTTGGAGTCATGACCCGCTGCTCATGATCTGTAATTCCATGAGCCGTTTGGCATGCTTCTATTGGCTCTGTAAATGACTGTCTAGTTTCCCATAGCTAGGTCATCATGATTACTCCTACCTTTGGCATGTGTGCGCACTATTATTGTCAGTTAATTGCTGACACTTATTGAACTATCAGATCGTGGGTAGCTGATGGGTTCCCAGATGCAAAGGTGATGTCGTGTGTCTTATAAGCTGAAAGGGCTTTTCTTTTCCCCATCACTTACCATTTCAAACTTGAAGTTCCTAAACTTTCTGCATTTGTTCTCTCTATCAACTGCTGCCATCACTTCCATGATCTGCAATTATTGGTGTCACTTTTGTTCCCTGGTGGTTGCTTGGGTTCCGTTCACCGAAAAACACTCTCGCATTCATCCTTAGACCCTCTGTTTCAATTAGCTATGGTCAGTCTTCCTTCACTTTGCCGTTTCTGGATTTTTCTACTCTGTAGCCTAAGGTTTATTTGCCACTGTTTGAGGGATGAGAGCATTAGCCAGTTGAGGTTGATTGTTTACAGATTTTCTTTTTTGTCTGGTTTGGTTTGTTCGATCGGTTCTATTAGCGGACTCCTGATTTTTTGGTCACCATTTTGAGTTCAACATCCGTTATTTGGGTTTCGTGATTCAATCGTATAATTTTTTCTTGTCCGCTAGAGTCCGGGTTGTAGATAGGTGGTTCAGGGTGTTCATAATTTGCTGCATAGGGAGCTATTAGCCTTAGTTCTTGGTAGGGTCTGGTTGTAGCGACTTGATCAATCTTTTCCCTTTTTGTAGATGGGTGCAAGTTATGGACGCCGCCATCACCAAAGTGGGAACAAAGATGACGAACCCAGCTCCTTAGCCCAGAACGTGTGGCTGGCAGGACATCCCGGTGAAGTAGCCTCAAGGAGTGGGGAGGTCACCAGGGATTTTGCCGCTCGTCCTAATCCTGTTGGGGTTTAAGAGGCTACTATAGGCTTATGATCTAGTCATCACATGTTTAGTCTATATGTTTCATCCGTTCGTTTTCATGAGCTTCAGGCCACAGTTTGTACGTATCGACTCTCCAGGGGATGTAGCCTCTTTATACCCTCTCTAGATGACTATGCAGCTTATCTGCCTCTGAGGTTCATTACTGCTAGTTTCCCATACCTCGTTGCGGGGCTTAGGTTCCCAGTACACCTTTTTATTGTCAATTTTCTGAACAAAGTGAGACTTAGCCCAGCTCAACTCACTCCCAATTCTTACACCCAACTCATTTCCCTGGCACTGATTTACTTAGGCAATGGTCTTCCACCACCTTCAGTTGAAATTTTATGCTACTTATTTAGCCTTAGGTGTGTGAGCACATCGGACAGGCTTTATTACCTCATAACTTGATCGATGGTGCACAAAAGGATCTTGTCGTGAGGGGATGCCAAAGGGAAATCTAATGTGGAGCATTATAGAACCCGTTGGTTTTACATCTCATGCCTTTCCCTGTGCGATCTCAAAAAATTTAGATTTGTCGTTACTCCTAGTAAGCGAGCTTAGAGTCAAGAGCTTAATAGTTTATTTTCATCTACTTTTGATTCTAACTTGTCTTATTTTACAGACGGGATTGGCAAGAAGCTAACTCTACAAGCTCAAGAACTAGGAGTCTTAGATCGGTTCGCTGCTTAGAACGATCTCAAAAAGACTTTCATTTTGATGAGGACCTCCTTTACTTTCATAAGCTCACTCCAGCCAAAAGTATCGAAGTTACCAGGGAAATAGGCATTTATCTAGTAGTACTAGTTCATCCAACCAATTTTGCGGATTACGATAGGATGTTAGAGCTTATTCTAAGGTTGCCACCATTCGATGAAGAGGATATCTCTCCGAACCTCGATGTGGTCATAGCTCCCACTACTGAAAGTCAACCCTTGGCTTCGACAACAGCACCTTTGCAAGAGCCAACTCTTGCTTCTCAGCCCAAGGTGGCAATTGAAACTGAGGCCACCCCTCTTGAGCCTTCTGCCAAAAGATGGAAGGTAGACAAAAGGAAAAAGCAAGTCGCTCATCATAAACGAGCTGCATCAAAAGCTAAAGTTATGGAGCTACCCGCCGAACCTCAAGATAAGGGAGTACATTGAGGTTCTCATCGATGACATTGACATGATTTTGGTGTCCCATGATAGGATTCAAGTATTGGAGGCCGAGGAGTTCACTCTTAGGAGACTAGTGGGCTATGCAACCTGTCATAACTTAGTGGTAAGTGAAGTCCTTTCACTTTGGTTTTTCTACTCATTCCATAATCTGACTTGGCTTTAACTTTTCAGGGATTGCTTACAATGATGAAAATAGATGAAGCACTCCTAGCTTATGACAAGGAGAGGGAGGATATCAAGCGCAAGCTGGTTACTACCTCTGCCAAGGTGTTGGATTTGAAGGAGAAGGTTAAGAATACTGAGACTGCCTTATGCCATGCAGAAGCAGATCATGAGGCTGTTATAGTGAATCTTGGCCTAACTTCTAACGACTTGGCCAAGGCAAAGATTGACTTAGAGTTATTCACCCATCAAGCTAGGCTAGTAGCGAGATTAGCTGAAGTCATAGAGCAACGAGTTGGATCTACGGAGCAACAGGCCAAAATGGCAAAGCAGTGACCTGAGGTTGCTGAAAAGGAGTTGGAGGCAATCAAGCGAGAGGTCGCTCTCGTAAAGGAGGAGGTTACTAAGGTTAAGGTAGAGACCGCTTTGTTGATAAAGAAGGCAGAAACAAAACTTGTGCTGCCTTCTTTTACACTTTGTGGGAGTAACACCCGGAGTTGGATTTCTCCTTCTTCAGTTAGTAAGCCATTAAGGTTATTGAACATTACAATAGGAGGGTTGCTTGGGCTGGCTCTTTCAGGAAGGAAGTGGACTCTGGCATTGAAGTTTCTCCCATCAGAGGCACTACCCAAGGGGAAGGCGATTCCTAAATCACTGAAGTTGTTGGTGCTCCAACAACGAACGTCCCTGATGTTCCTTTCCCTACTCCCCAGCCTCAAGGGGGTCCAATTCCTGATGCTCTGACTCCTTGGGCTATAAGCCTTGTACTCTTTGCTTTCCTTTTGAATTTTGCAATGTAACTCGTAAACTTTGTATGAACTTATTCTACTAAGGATCGAATGAACTTTTACTTGCTTTTCTTCAATTTTTGTACTTGAATATGTGAGATGATAAATTTTGGTGTGAGAATGAAAAATTCAGTGGATCACTTTAATGAACACTTCTTGCATAACACATTACTACTCACGCAGGACTTTATTGAAGTTTTTATTTTATAAACATAAAAATTCAAAGAATTATATGAATGTTTATGCTTACTAATTTTTTTATATATAATGAGGGGCTTCATTGATAATATTGACAAAAATACTTAGCATTCCAAGCTCAGGGAAACTTTATTCCTTCCATATTCTCCAAATGATAAGCCCCATCACCGATAACTCTCTTAATTATGTATGGGCCTTCCCAGTTTGGCCATAAGGTCCCTTCACTAGCTTTACACGTTCCTGGGAGGACAAGATGCATGATGAGATCTCTAGGCTTATAACTTCGAGCTTGTACTTTTTGATTGTAGTACCTCTTGACTTGCTAGTGGTAGGCTGCGATTCTAAGGCGGGCTTTCTCCCTCATTTTTTCTGCAAGATTCAGATTCATAGTAAGCAGTTGGTCGTTATCTTCTAGATCAAAAGTGACCCTTCGCTAAGATGCTACTTCAAGTTCTGCTGGAGTCATTGCTTCACACTTGTATACCATTGAGATAGGGGTTTCTCCTGTGGTGATGCATATTATGGTTCTATAAACCCACAACACCTTTAGCAGTTCGTCCACCCATACTCCCTTCTTGGCCTCTAACTTTGCTTTCAAGATCCATTTGATGATCTTGTTGATGGCTTCAACTTGCCATTGGCTTGTGGATGATCTACGACTGAGAAGCTTTTAATGATTTTCAGATCATTGCAGAACTTGATGAACTGCTCGCTATTAAATTGGGTCCTGTTATCAGTTATAATCTATCGAAGGACTCTAAACCTATAAATAATATTGCTCCATATGAACTTTTCGATCTTCATAGATGAGATCTTAGTGAGCTTTTTCACCTTCATCCATTTGGTGAAGTAATCTACAGCCATTATGATGGGTTTGCAATTGCCACGGGCTGTTGGTAGTGGTCCAATTAGGTCTATGCCTCAGATTGCAAAAGCCCATAAACTGACCATCTGCCGCAAATAGGCTGGCAGAGCTCGTGGAACCTTCACAAACCTTTGACATTCATCACACCTTCTGCTGAGATAGCCCTTTGGCCTGATTTCTACAATGCCCCGCATGGATTTCCTTTAGAATGGTATTGCAGTCATTACCATCGATGCATCTTAAAAGCATGGTGGAGAACCCTCTTTTATATAACATGTTATTATGGATGTGGTATCTGACTACCTGAGCTCGTAGTCGTCGCGCCTTGAGCTTATCCTCTGGTTGTTTGCCATCTTATAAATAATCTAGGATTGGGTTCATCTAAGAACTTGGTGCTTTGGTAATTGTCATTACGACATTATTTTGCTTAATGTTTGGGGTTTGAAGAACATCAACTGGGAGCACCCCCAAGCAGTCTACATCTTCGGTCGTAGCCAGACAAGTTAAAACATCGGCATGCGCATTTTAAGCTTGTGGTATCTAGTTGACTTCATACTGTTGGAAAGAGTTCAATGACTCTTGGACTTTTGGAGATGATTGGTCATTTTCGACTCTCGAGTTTGGTATTCGCCCCTTACGTGCTAGACAACGAGCTACGAATCACTGAAGATCCTTAGCCTTTCAACTTACACCTCATTAGCTAATTGTAACCTAACTAACAGTGCTTTGTACTTGGAAATTTTACTTAAAAGCGCATAGGATTTTATGTCCCCCTGGGCTAATGAGGAGTACTCCTACTCCAGCTTTTTGATTGCTCGACGATCCATCCATGTACAATTGCCACCACGGGGCTTCTGAAGTTTTTACCTCCTCTTGTATAGGCCTCGTGAATTCTACAATGAAGACGGCCAGAGCTTGCCCCTTGATCGTCGATCTGAGCTTGTACTTAATATCAAACTAGGCGAGCTTAATTGCCCATTTAAGCAGTTGACCTGAAGTATCCGTCTTTTGTAAGACTTGCCTAAGCATAAACTGGTTGAGAACCTTTATGGAGTGGGCTTGGAAGTAGGGTAGTAGCTTCCTTGATGCCATAACCAAGTAGTACATGAGCTTCTCCATGGGTGAGTACCTCGTCTCGGCATCCAGCAATCTCTTACTCACATAATAGATAAGGAGTTGAGCTCCTCCCTCTTCCAGTGTTAGGGCTATGTTAAAGGCATGTTGGGACACCCCAAGTGTATGATCAGCTTCTTGCCCTTTTTCAGTTTGGATAATAGTGGAGCTTGTCTGAGATACTATTTAAATTCTTGGAAGGCAGTCTCGCATTCTTATGTCTATTCAAACTTCTTCACGTTCTTCGAATATCGAACAAGGGAACACGTTTGTCCATTACCTCAAGATGAATTTATTGAGTGTCGCAACTTGGTCGTTCAAGCTCTGCACGTCTTTGGCTCCAGTGGGAGATTGCATATTGAAGGGAGCTTTAATCTTTTCCAAATTTGCTTTGATCCCCTTGCTATTCACCATGAAGCCAAGGAACTTTCTTAAAGTGACCCCGAATGCACACTTAAGCAGGTTTAATTTCATTTCGTATCTCCTTAAGATCTAGAACATTTCAATTGCAGACATAGTTGGCAAGCTGCTTGGATTTCACTAACAAGTCGTCCATGTACACCTCTATCATTTTGCGATCCGTTCTTAGAACATCAGGTTCACCAATTGTTGGTAAGTTGCTCTCAAATTTTTTAGCTTGAAGGGCTTACCTTGTAGTAGTATAGCCTGCGATCGGTGATAAATGAAGTATGCTCTTTGTCCTGGGCAGCCATTGGGATTTGATTATATCCCTAGTAGGTGTCCATGAAACTGAGGAGTTCATGTTCTGCTATTATGTCTACGAGTTGATCAATCCTTTGCAAAGGAAAGTTGTCATTTGGACATGCCTTGTTTAGGTCGGTGAAGTTTATGCACGTCCTCCACTTTCTATTTTTCTTTTTCATGAGGACGGGGTTAGCAACTCAAGTGGGGTAGTGGGCCTCTCGAATGAACTTGTTTGCTAACAGCTTATCCATCTCTTCTTTCAATGCGGCGTAGCATTCAGCGGTCATTGGCCTTCTCTTTTGACCAATTGGCTTGTACTAGGGGTCAATATTGAGCCTATGCAACATAACCTCGAGGTCAATGCCTACCATATCCTTATGTTTCCAGGCAAAGACATCTAAATTAGCCTTGAGAAATCCTGCTAACTACATTTTTGTGTCAGGTGGCAAGCTCTTCCCCAACTTAAAGCATCTCTCTGTATTTGTTTCATTGACCTTTACTTCCTTGAGCTCTTCAACTGGACTAATAGCCCATTCCAATGTCAACCTTATGAGGGTCAAGGTCATAATTGATCCCCTTGATGCTCATAGCTCAGGGCTCTCCTCCAGATACCATGTGCACCTTTTTTGCTTGTGTTCCAAGCTTGATTGCTTCCTCATAGTAGCGCTAGGCAATTTACTACTCTCCTTACACACATCCAACACCATTTGAGGTTAGGAATTTAATAGTAAGCATCCAAGTAGATGCGACCATGTCCAAGTCATTCATAGTAGGTCCGCCCAGCACCACATTATAGGCTGAGGGGCAGTTTATAATCAAAAAATCTGCCATAATAATTGCTTGGTGGTCTAGATCTCCCAAAGTGCGCGGTAGTCTAATTTGACCCACCAGCACTATTCCATGTCCCGCAAAGCTGTAGAAGGGCTCAGGGGAAGGATTCAACTGGCTCGTGCTCATGCCTAACTGGTCGAAGCATTTTTTGTACATTATGTTGATAGAGCTGCCAGTATCAACCATTGTTCTCCTCACATTAGTGTTGCCAATCTTGGGGCAAATGACTATCACGTCATTGTGAAAGGCATGGACTCCTTGTGCATCTTCTTTCGTGAACATGATGCTTTTCGAGGTTACTCTAGCTTTCTTGGCGAGTTTCTCGCATTCCATATGACTCGCAAGCAGGACATGTAGAGCTGTCAAAACAGGTCGGTCCAGCCTGACCCGTCTCAACCCGCCTCAACCTGCCACCAAACGGGGCGGGACGGGCTGGCCCGCCAATTGGACGGGCTGAGAAAATCCTAACCTAACCCAACCCATTATGGGTTACGGGTTAGGCGGCCCAACCCACCAAAATTTTTTTTTAAAAAAAAAAGAAAGGAAAAGAAACATATCTAAAATCATTCTTTATCATATTCAAGCCACTAAGAACAAAGAGGAAAAGGAACATCTATGGAATCATTCTTGTACCTTGTCATTTTCTATGAAGGAGATCATTAAGTTCTTTTCTTCATCCTTAATATTATCAATGGTTAGACTACCAAAGAGCAACACCTACAAGTTAA
>JANHAO010010084.1:0-17936 GCA_026873985.1 Saraca asoca
CAAATGTCCTTGGAAGTTTCTTTGCAAAGAATAGTTTCCAAGATGGGATGATCAATTGCTTGAAAGAGATAATTTTTTGCCTTCAAGTCCTTCAGCTTTCTAGCTTCCAATTCAGTTTTCTAGGAATCTATCAAAGCCATACCTGCTGTTGGCTCTTGAATTTTAGATTTGATGACTGGCCAATATTCCTTTGACCATAAAAGGTTCTCCATTAGCATGCTCCAATGGTCATAGTGACCATTAAAGCGTGGGATGGCTGCTGGCACAAAATTGGAATCTGTAGCCATTTGAAAAATTAGATAAAGAAAGAATTTGTGGTTGCCTCACGTGTTTCCACTCCCAGGGTCTCAAGCTCTGATACCACTGTGGAATCAAAGCACAGTAAAACAGAGGTGTAATATATTCTAAGGAGAGAAGAGATAAAGCTGGAAACTTTTTTTTTATGTAGAGTTTTGAAGCCTTTAAATAGGCAAATACATAACAAAAAAACCACTAAACTGTAGCCAATGATTTACATCAATTACTCCAATCACTCCTAAAAATTAGAATGACTTGAGAAATAACTAACTCCTAAAGACTAGGACAACTAAGAAACAAATCAGCTAAACGTACAGAAAAGAAAGGGAACAACTAATATCTCAACAGTAAGTAGTTAACCTTTGATGGACAAAGGAAAAATCACCATTAGAAAGGGTAAGAGAAAATATTGGATGAAAGAGTAAGTAGGTGCTTCTTAGTAACCAAAAAAGGTGGAAAAGCCTCATTGCTTCTTGAAATTTAAAAGGGAAACTTATTTGGTCTCTAAATGATGCTAGTTAACATTGATGGTTAAATGTTAAATGGGCCAATAAATAGTCACACAGAAAAAGAGACTGTATTTGATCTGACCAGCCATGCACTTACATATCCTATCAATACTTTTTGGTCTCTAATCACATTTATTACTTTGATTCCCTAAATCTTTATTATCTCTTATCCACCTTTTTAAAACAACTTTTTAATTATCATAATTATCTACAATTATCTCTTAACCAACTTTCATACCTTCATTAATCACTTGTCTCCACTAATCCCCTTTCTATTAAACTGCCATTATCCCTTTAATCCAGGCTTTCCATGCCTCAATCCACTTAAACCATTATATTCACTTGAACACACTCTTTCCGAAGCTAAATTCATCCTTTCTGTTTTCAAAATCATTTAATCAAACTTTTTTTTTTCATTCATTCGAATTCATTTCATTCATTTCTTCAAGTTTTCGATTCTTTGAATAATCATTAATTCATTTATTCCATTTGAAATCATGCATAATATTTTATCCTTATGTAAATCCAAATTTTCTTAAATCAAAGAATGTATTTATTTATAAAATAAAATTCCTTTTTAGTTCTCTATTTATATTTAATAAAATTTTCTAGAAATGCATAGATTTAAAGTATCATTTCTTTTAAAATTTCAACTCCTCACACTTTATATATTTCATCTCTGGAAATCTTTTTAAAATTTTTTTAAACCACTCCTTTTTGCATCTCTCCCTCTTTATGAAACCTTTCCATCTCAGATTTTAAACATTTTCTCTTCCGTGTCTATCTTCTATTTTTTTTCTCTCAACCTCATAACCTAAACACATTTCCTCTTTCTCATATGGTCAAAACTCTATCTTTCCTAAACATACCATCTTCTTCTATCTATATAGTTCTATTCCTCTTCTTCCTAAAATCATAGAAACCTCCATAGCCTATCCCTGATAAATCTCTAAACCTAAACACCTTTCTCTCCACCTAAAAGTCCTTTCATATCCCTTTCTTAAAATTCCTTTTGCACCAAAACCTTTTTCACAAGCATGGTAAAAAAGCCAAAGTATACTAAAGAGGATTTCATAAACCCTACAACTAAATGACATTTTTGGATTTAGTTTGAAGACTATCCTTACATTTCTCCCAAAAAAATTGATAAGGAATCCTTGAGTTCGTTGGAATCAAATGTTTCCAATGGGTTTGAGAGATAGGTTGAGAGTTGTCCATAAAAACGAATAGGAAAGTTCATGAAAGGTTTGTATGGGTATTTTATGAAAATTAGGAAGCACAAAAGAAGGAGTATGATTTGGTGATTTTCATTAATAAGGAAAGAAGGGTTTTAACACTGAGATTACTGAACAAGATCCTTGGAGTTTTGAATGATGGTGTTTGTTTAACTCCGACAAGAGCAAAGTTCATCGAGAAGGGTTACAATCCCATCAAATGGATGAAGATGTCCTAGGAAGCAACCAATTTGTCAAATACACCAGCCAATTCACTAAGCAAAACTCAAAAGGTATTGCATTATTTTATCTGCCAAGTACTTTGCCCAAAGAGTGGAACCAAAAGCAGAGTGAGCAAGTTTGACATTTTTCTATTATGAGTGATTAAGACAAGATGTTAAGTGAATCTTGGTCACTTACTAATTCCAAAGATGATTTCTACTTTGCACCAAGAAAGGTGATCACTAAAATTTACCATCACTTTGGTAAGTCCCATTCTAGGGAAGTTAGATAAGAAATGACATAAGGCATGAGCACATGGCATAACATTCAACCCCACATCAAAGAAGGAGCCATCACCAAAGAAAAGATAAGTTTTAAGAAGGAAATTTTATGCTTAATCCTATCATGCTAAGTTTCATGGCATGAATAGGAAAGAAAAAATATAGGAGTTTTTCAAAAAGGTAAAAAGAGAAAATGACAGTAAGGATAAGGACTCAGATGAGGAGTCTAAAGAACAAGAAGAAGTTGAAGTATGAAGGCTATCAAAGGATGTCGTCATCTCTAATGATCCCCTAGTTACCTGAAAGAGAAAACTAGAAGAAGAAACCCCAGAACGAAAGGGAAAGAAAAAGATGAAAGAAGCTAAAGAGACCATAAAGGAAGCAATTACTACATGTTTGAAGCAATTGAAGAAGGATAGCTCTTGGAAACGATAGAGAGAAGAACAAGGACCCTTAGGAGTGAGGAAATCAAATCAAATATCCTTAGTTCCACCACCAATGTATAAAGAGAAGATACTAAGAAAGAAGCAAGTTGTCACAACGTCCCTAGTGGCAATGTGCAACGTGAATGGGTGGACCTTCCATAAAAATATTGAAATTAAAATATAAGATTAAAGGTGTGAGATGCAAATTCAAAATACAAGCAGATTCAAACAAGTAAAAGGAGTCATCACTAATCATTTTTAGTAGTGTGAATGGAACACCAAAATAAGGTCTACGTAGTTTAGAGTTCGAGTGCGAGGGTAAATTACGTGTAGGGATTGTATTAGCACCCAACAACATTTGTTTGTGAAATGGTTACCTATTTTTTCTTAATGCTATCTTTCATAAAAATTGATTGGTTTGTGATATAATTTGTTTATTTACAATTTTTTTAAAAAAAAATTATATATTTTTTATATATCCCATCTTGTTTTGCAAAATATCAAGAGTGATATATGACTTAAACAAGTATGAGTGATTGAAAAAAAAATCAATGATTTCTAGGGCATGCTAATACATTTACAAGAATGATAATTAAGCGGTAAAGAAAAAGAACTTATTCTCATAAAAACTTCAAAATTTGAAATCAATAAAAATTCTAGTGTAAGAAAAATTTATTTGTCTTTTGAAAATTATACCACTTAATTAATACCGAAGCAATACTAATATTTTTCAATTTTATTTAGCAAAAAAATTAAGAAAAAGCTAATTAAAACCAATTAAGAGGTTTAATATATTTAAGGTTAAATTCTTCCAATTTCATGGTCGAATTTTAACAACATAAATGCCTCGAGAATATTGAAAGCCATCATTACTAGACTCACAATCCGTCACTTTCAATATGTCATAGGCAAGATTTAGATTTTTGTACGTGATATAAATTTAAAATAACATTAAAACGAAGTTTGCCTATAACATGTTACTGAGATTATGAGTGGTGTTTAATTTGACAATAATATGAAAGTTAAGTTAAAAATAAAATAATAATTTACTAATATGTTGTATAGATTTTATTAATTTGATAGGTCGTATTAATTTATTAATTAATGTGTCAAATTTTTTCAACTTTGTAGCTAAAGTCATATGAAGGAAAGTGCCTTAAGAATATCAAGAGTTGTATTTATTGCACTAGTAATTTGACTTCTTAACTTTTATCTATCACTAGAAAAAATTTATTATTTTTTATGTCAAAAGAGTGCGTATAGATATATAATAAAATTACATGTTTTAAAATATAGAGCATATAAATAAAAATCAAAATATATAATGATTTCATATGTAATAGTATTGGGGATTTCTTTTTTGAAGTTTCACAGGCTCACCTGATTTAATTCCTAAAATATCCCTTGCTTCAAGAATACTAAAAAGGACTAAACTTTTTGGCTTATTTTTAGTTTCTTCTATAACAGGATATTACATGTGAAAATATAAATGATAATTCATGATACACTAAATTGATCTACTTGTAACAATAGAATAAATCATTAGATGAATATTTAAGTTAAATATGGAAATATCTAAACATGATCAGTGGATAGGCAATTTAATAACAAAGAATAACAAATATATATATATAAGGTCAAATGTGAAAGAAAAAAAAGTAAAAATAAAAGAAAAAAAGATGAAAAAAGAAGCATAAAGGATAGACTTTCTAAACTAAAAAAGAATTTGTAGAAAAAACAAAAAATTAAAGACAAATGAACAAAGAAATAAAATAAAATAAAATAAAAAAGGATTGGGTAGACAGAGACCACCAATTGGTCTCTGTCCAAGCCTAATGCATAAATAAAAAAATGAAATAAAAAGGTGAAAAAAGATGATAAAAAGGGAATAATGATAGAAGCTTACAACATTAAACAAATATGTTAATGTATTAACATGTCTTACGCTTCTTTGTTTATATTTTAAGTTCAATTGACATCTAAGTTGACAAAAAGAAAAAAAGGGAAAAGACAGAAATAGTGACAGACACTTATGGTCTCTGTCATTTTTTTAGAATCAAATAAAAGAAAGATAGCATAATAAAATAAAGGTCATTCTTAAACTTCTTTAGCAAATAGAAGTATGCTTCTGCAATTCACCATCTTTTTCTTTGTTTTTCATTTTCTTCTCACAACATAACAAATTGCTTTCTCATTTTTTTTCACAACTCATGCACTAAAAAGCTATAAATCACCAAGCTTAACTACAAGACAAAGTGAAGTGCATTTCCACATTTCAAAGGTTAGTAATTAACACTTTCTACTCTAAGATTGAAACTAAGGGTTTGATTGTTTAACTTTTTCTTCTCAGATTTATCTTTTACTACCATTAGTTTGATTTTCCTCTTATCATCTTTTTTTTTTTTTACAGATCTTTCTTGAACAAGATGTTCATTTTTAATTTTGGCTACTTCTACTTGTTCTAAAATGTAATCATGTAAACAACAAGCTGAAAAAAAAAATAAAAAAAAAAATGCTATGTGTATGTATGAGGATATGGAAGGATAAAAGAGATATACTAGTAAATTTGAGCTATGAGATTTGAAGATAAGAGTTCTTTTTTGTTGACTTATTTATTCTTCCTTGAGAGAAAACAAAATGAGTTTTTCTTCTTATTCTTATTCCCACTTTTCTCATTTAAGAGCCTTCTATTTATTCAAAGAAAAAAAGTACTTTTATGATCTAGTTTTTATTCAATTTCTCTTGGTTGTAACTTGTTTCCTCTAGTTTATAGGTTGTTCATCATTACCATTAGCTTTTAAGTTGCTTTCGTATTCTAGGAAAGGTTGAATTGCACAAGGAAACTTACTTTTGGAAATTTTCTTTGCTAAAAAAAAAAAGCAAATGATAGTGGAGGCTTGCAAAAAAGCAGACTAAGCATTCTCAATTGAAAACTTTTTTTTTGTATTATATAGTTTCTTTGTATAAAACACACTAAACTTACTTAAAAGTTTTTTTTTTGGGTGTTTTTATAGTCAGCTTAAAAAAGAAAGGTGGTTTCTTCATGAGTGATAATTTTATAATTTTTATTCTTACTAAAATAATAATAAAAAGGAGAAATGAAAATTAATCAATTTTTGTCTTGAAAGGTTAGTACCAATCACCTATAAAATATGTTAAACCTGAACAAAAATGGGTGTCTACAACTACCCCCTTTACTTATCCTTCTAGTATCAGAAGCTAGGTAAAAGTGTACACATCAATTTTTTAGAAAGAAAATGAAATCTCATGAGTTATTAATACACGCGTGAATAGAAGATTGTAAGATGAAAAAGTGACAAGCTTTCTATTTATTTCAATTGCTTATAGTTAGTTGAATTCATTTAGAAAGTAAAAGACTTACCTTTAACGAGCTCGACTTGCTAATGCAGGGTTTAAGTTAACAAATGGAATGTAAGTGACTTGCTTTTTATAGGCTTGACCTACCAATGTTGGATTTGAGTTAATAATAAAAAGTAAAAGGCCTATTTTTCACAAGCTTGACACGCTAATGTCGGGTTCAATTTAACAATTAAAAGTAAAATGCTTGTTTTCCACAAGCTCAACCCATCAATACTGAGTTCAATTTAACAATAAAAAGTAAAAGACCTACTTTTCACAGGCTTGACCCACCAACGCTGAGTTTGATTTAATGATAAAAAGTAAAAGATCTTCTTGTAACTAGCTTAACTTGTCAATGTTGGGTTCAATTTAACAATAAAAAGTAAAAGACATGCTTTTCACAAGCTTGACCCTCCAATGTTGGGTTCAATTTAACAATCTAGAAGGTTGATGTTTTTAGAAAAAAATTAACATATAAGTGAACATGATATAGAATGTAATGCATGTCTCAAAATAAACCAAATTTTATTTTTCCTTTTTAATATTTTTCATTTTCATCTCATACAAAAACCTTTTCAACAATGTCATGGATGAATAACATCAATCTTTATTGCTAGCTGATAGAGTTCTAATATCTTAACTTTTTTGTCCTTTGATTATCACAGATTTTCTTTGCATCATGGTAAGTCCCTCACCACTTTATTGTGAAATCTTGGATGATCAAACTATCCTTTGTTATCTTTTCATTTCACCAGAGTAATTTTTCCTTACACTTGGATGCATGTAAATAACATTTTTCTTTTGATATTCCAAAGAAACTTCATAAAAATGTATGTTCGATTTCTTATCAAATAGTGGTTGAAGGAATTAATCGCAATCATCATATTAAAAGTATAATGAGAATAAAATTGCCACAAATATCTAAGAAAATGGAACATCATTTGGACAATGAAAAAGATATATAATAGGATTCTTGGAACTTGATCGAATAGGAAACTTCTGGTTATACTAATGACAAGCTTGAGAAAAACTAGTGCTAATTGTCCCTATGCATTTAAACACCTATTGACTAATGTAGTAAATATTGAAACAACTCGGTATCTATCATTTTGTGAACTCCCTGGGCAAATCAAATGTGGAGCAAACTTGCTTCATGCATAATACTTTTTCACTCCCACACTGATAGGTTGTGACAATTCATGTCCATCCATCGTGAAAAGTTCTTTTCACAATGAAATGACCTTTATAATTAGACATCCATTTATTGTGATCATCCTTCTAAATTGGAGGTATCATTTTCAATACCAAGTCCTCTTCGTTGAATTGGCAAAGATACATTTTCTTAGCATAAGCTCTCATTAGTCTTTTTTGGTAAAGCTGTCCATGACACAATATTGTTAACCTTTTTCCTTCAATCAGATTCAATTGATCATACTACACTTGGACTTATCCTGCCTCTTCTAGTTGTGTCTCCATTAGAACCCTTAATGAAAGAATGTCAACCTCAACAAAAAACACTACCCTCATGCCATATACTAAATAAAATGAAGTGGCTCCCGTAGAAGTGTGACCAGAGGTTCAATAACCATGGAAAGCAAATGGAAGCAACTCATGCCAATCTTTGTATGTTATTGTCATCCTTTGCATGATCTTTTTAAGGTTCTTATTGGTTGCTTCTACAGCTCCATTCATTTTGGGATGATACTACACTGAATTGTGATGTTTAAGCTTGTATTGTTCACACATCTCTATCATCATCTTATTGTTAAAATTTGTGGCATTATTAGTCATAATTCTTTCTAGCAAACTATAGCGACATATCAAATCCCTTTTTATGAATTTCTAAATGACATTTTGAGTCACACTAGGATAGGAGGCAGCTTTAACCCACTTAGTGAAATAGTTAATGGCTATGAGGATAAATCCATGTCTATTTAAAGCCTTTGGTTCAATTGTACCTATGACATCAAGGCCCTACATCGAGAAAGGCCATGATGTAAACAAGACATTTAGCAATGTAAGAGGAGTATGAATTTTATCAGCATAAATTTGACACTAGTGGCATTTCCTTATATAATTGTTACAGTCACTCTCTATTGTTAGCCAAAAGTAGTTCTTGTCATAGCATGCCTATTTAAATGTGTTGCACCAAAACTTTCATGTACTTTTTCAATGATCTTTCTCGCTTCTATCGCATCAACACACCTTAACAAAGTAGTGTCATGATTCCTCTTATATAGTATTTCTCCATTCAAAAAGAAGTCCATGGACATTCTTCTTATGGTTCTCTTATCAATTGCTATGGCCCTTTTTGGATATTCCTTGCACTTTATGTTTTGCTTGACATCATGATACCAAGGTTTCTCATCAGGCTCTTCTTCAACACTTAAGTAATAAGCTTGCAAATCTTAAATTTTGATATTGAAAACATGCATATGATCATTGCCATTCACTTTAAATATAGAGGATAATGTCGCCAGTGCATCAATGATTTGATTATCTTCTCTTGGAATATGCTAGAAAGTTATTTCTCTAAAATATTCTAACAACTTTGTTATGTGTTTATGATATGGAATCAACTTGGCATCATGAGTTTCCTAATCTCCTTTCAGTTAGTGTATTACCAATGTAGAATCTTCATACACCTTTAAGACCTTGACTACCAAATCTAACATAACTTCTATACTTATAACACATGTCTCGCATTTAGGCATATTATTTGCATAATCAAAGTATAACTTGGCTGTGAATGGGATAGTTTTCTCCTTAGGAGAAATTAAAACAACACCAATACCATGCCAAAATGCATTGGAGGCTTTATCAAATAATAATGTCCATTCCTTGTCTTTGGGTGATTTATTATTATTGAATAGTGTCATTATGTCTATATCTAGAAAATCATATTGCATAGAACGATAGTCTTCAACAAGCTGATTAGCCAAAAAGTCAGCAAGCACACTACCCTTTCTTGCCTTCTAGGTGACATAAACTAAGTCGTATTCAGACAACAACAACACTTGTCATTGAGTAATTCTTCCCCGTTAGGGTAGATTTTTCAAAGATGTACTTGCTTGGATCCATCTTTGATACCAGCCATGTAGTATAACACAACATGTATCACCTCAAGTGATGAATTGCCCATGCCAAGGCATAACAAGTATGCTCTAAGAAAGAGTATTTTGACTTATAGCTTGTGAACTTCTTACTTAAATAGTATATCGCTTGTTTTTTTCTTCCTGATTCATCATGTTGCCCTAATGTACAACCCATAGACTTTTCAAGCATGACCAAGTACATAATAAAGGGTTTTCTAGGTGACAATGGTACAAAGATTGAAGGTTTCTACAAATATTGATTGATATTTTCAAATGCTTCTTAGTATTTCTCATTCCATTTATGGTTTAATTTTTATGCAAAAGCTTCAACAATGGATCACAAGTAGCCATTAATTGGGATTTGAACTTAGCAATGTAATTCAACCTCCCTAAGAAACCTTGAATTTCTTTCTCCGTGTATGGTATTAGCATATCTAAAATAGCATGAACCTTTTTAGGATCAACTTCTATTCCATTTTGACTGACCACGAACCCCAATAGCTTTCTTGACCTCACCCTAAAGGTGCATTTTGCAAGGTTTAGTGGAAGTCAAATCTTTTTTAGCCTTTTAAAAAGTTCCTGTATATCAATAATATGATCCTTTTCACTTTTTGATTTGATGGTCATATCATCAACATAGACTTCTACTTCTTTACGCATCATATCATGAAGTAAAGTCACTATTGCTCTTTGGTAAGGTGCCTTAGTATTTTTCAACCCCGAAAGGCATTACTTTGTAACAAAAAGTCCCCTACAAGGTGATGAAGGTGGTTTTCTCCATCTCCTTAGAATCCATCTTGACTTGATTATACCCTCAAAAATAATCCATAAAGGAAAATATTGAATACTTAGTAGTATTATCAACAAAGACATCAATATGTGACAAAGGCAAATTATCCTTAAAGCTTGCTTGATTCAAATCTTGATAATCTACACACATCTGAACTTTCCCATCTTTCTTAGGTACTGGAACAATATTGGCAACTATTTTGGATATTTGGCAACTATAAGAAAACCAAGATCAAATTGCTTTTTAACCTTTTCTTTGATCTTTAGAGACATATTAGGTCTCATGCGCCTTAACTTTTGCTTCACAGGCTTACATTCAAGCTTCAATGGCTATTTATAGACAATTATATTTATGTCCAATCCTAGCATATTTTGGTATAACTAAGCAAATATATCCTTATATTCACAAAGAAGCTTGATTAAACCTTCTTGTACATCTTTTCTCATCAAAGTACCAATCTTGATTTCTTTTTTATCTTCTTTTGTCCCAAATTAATTATCTTAACTAATTCTTCATAAGGTTGGATCTTTTTCTCTTATTCCTCAATAAGCCTTAAGAGTCATGCAAAATAGTTAACTTCTTTTTCTTCTTCAATCTTACTATAATCAATAGGATGATCCAAGTTACATATAGGGATCATAACACTATCATTTTTAAATGAATAATTTTGAAACTTGAATTTAAGGAAAGCGTATAGGAAGGGAAAAAAAGATCAAGTAAGCAAATATAGGATGGAATTCAAGGTATAGAAACAAAAAAGCAAAAACAAAAATAAATAAATGAATGTATGAATGATAACATGAATAATGGAAATTGAACATGCATTTTTATTTAAGTGGACATTGGAATGAAACATGTTACCTATTTTATAAATAGCATCCTACCCTAGGTAGAGCCTTAAATGGTGGTAGTAGAGAATTACTCTGAATGAAACTCTATGACAAAGGGAAACTTAGAGATATCCCAATTATTGAGTGTAAAGTTTGGGGAGCAAGGGTATACTAAACCAACACTTTCAATGGTGGAGAGTCCATCCTTGATTGCTAGAATTTGGTTAGGGAAAATGATTCCTATGCTCTAAAAACTTTGTTTAATGTCACATATGAGAACTTTTTCAGCTTTTAGCTCTCAATTTTCCAAGTATGCCATCCCCTTTTCCTTTTTTTTCACTAGCAGCCCTTATTCTATATGCTCTTGTGGGCTTGTATCCTAATCCAAACTTTTCAATATTTTTAGAAAATTTTAGAGGTTTTTTCTCACTTTACCCATATTTCCCTAATCCATCCCCTAGTTTAAACCCATTTTCCAACATAACCTGAGCCATTATCATAGATGTCATGGGCAGAGGTGGCTTAGGATTTGAGCTCCTTCTTGAATGTATTAGCACTCTCAAAAGTTTGGAATGTGCTCTCAAGAGCCTTTTCTGTAACCTTGATATATGGAATAGATGTTGATTTCATGATGAGCAGATCTTCTTCTCCTAATTCAACCACCAATTTATATTTTATTATAAATTTCACTTTTTAGTGTAGGATTGAAGGCACCACCCCTATTAAATGAATCCATGGTTGCCCAAGCAGATAATTATAAGCTGGTGTGATCTCTATTACTTGGAACAATATATTAAATACATGTAGGTCGATTTGCATTGGGAGTCCGATGTCCTTGATAACCTCTTTTCTTATACCATCAAAGGCTCTCACTATCATAGTGCTAGGTTCATTTCAGATTTTTCGACTAGAAGCTTGGACAAAGTTAATTATGGTATCACATTTAGTGAAGAGCTATTGTCTATGAGAAACATTGCTATGATGTGGTCTTTGTATTTTACAAAAATGTGAAGTGCCTTGCTATGCCTCATTCCTTTGGATGATATCTAGTCATCAGTGAATGTAAGATAATTATTAGTTGTGATGTTGCCAATAATACCACCAAGCTTTTCAAGAAAGATATCCTGACAAACATGAGCTTGATTCAACACCTTCATTAACCCCTGCCTTTATGGCTCAAAATTCCAAAATAATGACAACAATGAAATTCAAGCTAGTGTATAATTCAACTATTCAATCACTTTGTAGTCACTTTGCTTAATGAGTTTCAAGAATTCACAAGCTTCTTCTCTTGATACATTTTTCTTATATGTCTTGAGCTCTTTTTTACCTTTTTCCACAATAATTTCCTCCATTATCTTCTTTTTATTCCATTTTCTTTGTCTTTCTATTTATTCCATTCTCCATTTTTCTAGCTCTTCAGGACTATAACAATGGTCACTGCAAGTAATGCCGCTGGTACTAGATATATTGGTGGCAGATGATGACAAGGCATAATTGGGTGTCATCTCAATAGAGGTATGGTTACTTTATGGAAGAACTTGATAAGTATAGTTTCATGGCACTTTATTTGTCTTCTTCTAAAGGAAAGGCTTAAGTACTTGAATTTTGATAAGTTCCAAAGTATAAGAAGTGGGTACTTGAGGAAGTGCCAAAGCAGTGTTTTGGTTGTAGCAGATTACCAATGTGCTAGGAGGAAAGTGAGAGATTTGAGCACCACTAGCCACATCACTTCCTTCAATTGCATTTAATTGGTTTTCTCCAACTCCAAAGCCTATTTGAATAAGCTGCTCATCCATTAATTTTTAAAGTAACCTTTTAAATTTTGTGCATCCTTTAATGGTATGTGTTTCTTTGATATCAATAGCTATCATCTTGCAACAAAGTGTTTCGCTAGGTTAATAATGGAATTTTATCCTAATAAATAACCAATTGTTAGTTTAGGCATTATAGGCCCAATTGAAACAATAAATTCTCATGGTCCTTTCCCGCAACAACCTTTTTGAAACCTTGACATATTTCTCTAAACCTTTTGGTTTCATGATATACCTTTTAGAGTTCTTCATGACATTTGGAAGCTTCTTCCTTTTTGTGTTCTCGTAATTCTTATACCATTTTCTCAACTTAAGTTGCTTTACCAACCCACACATCTTTCTTAGATGATAACTTCTTATTCTTAATGACTAACATAATCTTACTCTTACATAACTTATAATACATCACCTTATATCTTCCCTCCACTTTGGCTTGACAATCAATTGGTTCATCAAACACATGCATTGGTGGTTTAAGACTATGTACCTTTGGAGCGATAAAGCACTTTCCTTTACTAAATTGCCATAAGGTCGTTGAATTTATTACATGAGCTAGTTTCCACACGTCACATGAACTTCCATGCCTCAATGACCTATTTGACCTTTTGGGTTGCATCTTTATTTTCATACGAAAACTCTATGCTTGAAATCCATGGGTTATCATAATGAACTACTTAGATCCTAACTGTTTCTACCGAAATTATTAGGACAAGATTGACATTATACTAGATTTTCTCAAATAGCTTAATCATGTAACCATCAACATACCATTTTACTTTAGGAAACAAAATCAATCCATTAATAGCTAGAGCTCGCATGGCTTGGCCTTGTTCACTATCAATGTGCTCTTGGATGAATTTCATCAAGGAATCAGATGGTAGGCAATAGTTATCACCTTTTTCTTTCATATGTTTTTTCAATTCACATGCTTTTACTCCCATTGGCTTCAACAAGTTTCTCTTACCTCCTTTTTTTCTTGAAAATACACTTTGTCCTTCACTATATTTCTTATTTCAAGCAACTTGTCACACTCTTCAATGGTTAGGGTCATGTCCTACTGACTAAATGTGAAGCAATGATAAGATGGACCCTATAAATGCAACATGGCTTTTAGCATAGGTGTATCAACTTAAACAAACAAGAGATATGCTAAATTTTAATACTTAGCTTGGAATTCGTCTTTCTTCTCCATATAAAGCCAAACTTATGTCAAAATCTTCAAGTCATTTTGTTCAAAGTCAACCTTCCTGATTTCAGGTAGTTAGATAATTTTCCTTTGGTTAATCCAATCCCCCATCTTTTGTAGGATAGTATCTGAATCTTACATTATCTTTGATTGATTATCAAGCCTGCCATATATTTGACCAAAGTCTCACCATTGTCCATGTTTTCAATGTGAAATAGCAAGTATAATGGCCTTTTAGCAATATATGTGCATGATTGAATCATGAATGCAAGATGCACAAAGAACACAACAAAAAGATGTTAGTAAATTGTTATGAATATGAGAAAATGAGCAAAAGTTCAAATATAATAGGCTATGGAAGTTTTTTTTTCTAAAAAAGAATGGAATAAGCCTTTTACAAATTCTAAACATAATTGTATTCTTTATCCTTCTTCAATTGCACTTCATTTGCATTTATGACTTTACAATTGAGAATTCAATTAAAAAAATCACACTGATCCTATGAAGCCATTGTATCATTTTTAGAAATAAACTTCCATATCCTATGCATATAGAAAATAAAAAGATCAAGGATGGAATGTTCTCTCATGTGTCCAAAAAGGTAACAAGTGTGCCTGGGATGCCTCAGTTAGGTTAATTTAGACCTCTCATACCTAGTGGCTAAAGGTTCCTAAATTATTCTTACTATCACCATGGCAAGGCTAATAAGAACCCTAATTCTCACCCATGACAGATTTCTAATGGAAAAGGTTTAATTTGAGCAGAGGTGTCTCATTAGCCTACACAAAAATCGACAATCTCATGAAAGCATCGTTACTTTATGCCCTAACTAATCCTGTAAAGTTTTTAAGAGTTTGGGTCAAGAGCTCATGTGTGTGAGTAGTTGTACACAATGTGTGAGAGAGAACTTACACATTAAATCATGATCATGACAAATCACACCAAAGAAAATAATTAAAAAACATGTAAAAGATATGAAAAAAAAAGAAATTAATGAGTGGGTGGATGATAATGAGTACAAAGAAAAACTATAAAAGATAACAAATAAAACATAATGGCTAAACTCTTATTATTCCCCAGTGGAGTTGCCAAACTATCGTAACATTCTTAGTGACAACACACGACGTGGATGAGTGGACCTCGTGCATAAATAATGAAATTAAAATATAAAATTAAAGGTGTGAGATGCAAATTCAAAATGTATGTGGATTCAAACAATTAAAAGGAATCACCACCAATCATTTTTAGCAGTGCGATCAGAATACTAAAATAAGATCTACATAATTCAAAGTTCAGGTTCAAGGTTAATTACATGTAGGGAAGGTATTAACACCTGATAACGTCTGTTTATAAAATGGTTATCTATTTTTCCTAATGCTATCTTTCATAAAAATTAATTGATTTGTGATATAATTTGTTTATTTACCCCTTTTTTTAAAAAAAATATTTATATATTTTTTATATATCTTATCTTGCTTTACATAATATCAAAAGTGATATATAACTTAAACAAGTATAAATGATTGAAAATAAAAAATCATTGATTTCTGAGGCATGCTAATACATTTACAATAATGATAATTAAGTGATAAAGAAAAGAACTTATTCTTATAAAAATTTCAAAATTTGAAATCAAGAAAAATTGTAATGTGAGAAAAATTCATTTCTCCTATTAAAAGGATATCACTTAATGAATGCCAAAACAATACTAATATTTTCCAATTTTATTTAGCAAAAAAATTTAAGGAAAAGCTTATTAAAATGAATTAAGAGGTTTAATATATTTAGGATCAAATTCTTCTATTATGGATGATTTTTGGACAGTGCAAAATGGGCCAACCAAGGCCTAATAATTGACTAGCCTGATCAAGAGAGGCCACGAGCCAGGGATCGCATAATAAGAGTGCCAGATAGTCGGTCGCATACTTAGAACCTTGGACGAGGTTGAAGCAGTGACCTCAAGCTCATTAAGTGACAAGGTCCAGTTCACTAAAATAGGGCAAATCTTTGTCCATCTCCTAGAAGGCACATTTTGGCTAAGCCCAAAGGCAAGTCCATCTCGCATAACACGCAGATCACATAGTGTGAACTCAAGTCACTAGAGCAAGATACCCTCAAAAATTAGATGCTGAATGCTTAAGCCAAATTATTGGTCAAAGGCACATTCTCTCAGCTGACAGATCAGCCCCCAAAATTTACATATCAACCTCTTACAGGTTAACAGAGAGTTGCTTAGCATTAATTGCCCACAATGGCTTATATGATAGATTTACAAACTATAAAATTACTCTTGTAACTACCTTAATCTTTATAAATAAATGGGGATCATTGTAACAGAGATATAGTGATATATATGTAAAAACTCTACAAAAAAAAGTGAAAGAACACTATAACTCTGTCCAACTGAAAAGAGAAGCCACCATTTATAGCAAATGAAATCACCTTGGATGTAGGGGCCAAACTGACTTTAGTCGAACGACGTTAAAAGCTCTGGTGTTCATTGTTCTTCCTCCCTTTTCTCTTTGTTTTTCTATTTCTATTCGCATTTCTCTACTTGTAGCTTAGGGATTTCAAGGACAGTCTTTGTTGACTAAGATTTGGGTCCACAAAACTAAATTTTACAGTTAACATTTTTGCACTAAAAGGAAGGCCCCAACTACCCTTCTCTCTTTGATTTACTGCTAAGATACAATGGTAAGAGGAAGAATCACGAAGAGCACCAGTGTCACCATCGGCCAACCAAATGGTCCTATAGAATAGTAAGTGTTAACATTGGGAGGGCTCTGCCCTTCCTGCTACGGGCACTTCTACCACCCCCGTAGTGGACATTATTGCCGATATGGCACCAACAACTCCTCATAAGCCTGCCGTTCCTAAGAATGATAGAGTTCAAGCAAGATGTCAGTGTCAGGAGGTGCTTGAAAACACAGTGAAAGAGTTAGCTGATGTGGTTAGGGCATTGACTCATGCATAGGCCCAAGGCACACAAAAACAAGTTAAAGCTATAGTGCCCAGAGGGGGACCCTGACAGCCAAGAGCACAGCAGGAGAAACCTTTCAGAGAGGAGCATCACAGAGTTGGGTTTATTCACTCACACAATTCATGATTGAGGATAAAAACCCTATAAGCTCGTAAGAGTAATGATGGAAGCTATTAGCGACATGAGAAGTCACGACGAGAGGAAAGCTTGAGCCAGGTTGCACCTAAGGTCTCAGATTATGACTGCCATTCCTATGACTAGGAGGATTTAGAGAACTGTCAATCCTCCGGCCATCGGCCCGAGACTCATGACCTTAAGATTGAAGAGTTACTACAAAGGGTGCAGCAGAATGAAAAGTGACCTACAATCTGGGACCTATAAGATCATTATGAAGAAAGGAACCTATTCACTAAAGAGATCCAAGTAGAACCTTTTCCTCACAAATTTAAGATCCCTTGCATCCTACCATACAATAGGGCCAGCGACTTATATGACCACTGATCGCAGCGTGTCGAGGCTAATCGAATTAGAAATTTATAAACTTAAGCTACCTAAACTAACTTGTAGCATAGGCAACCCAGGTCAAACCCAAAGACCATTTTAGGATGATAATATCAATGATATTAGGAGTTGAATTGGGGGGGTTGGCAAAACTAACTACTAACAGAAACTACACTAAAATAGAAACTAAAATTGAAAACACAAGAAATAATAATAAGCAACCAGCCAAGGGAACCAACTTGAGATCAATGCTTCCTAGATCACTAAATATTCATTTAATTATTGTTAATCATAACAAGAATCCCTAAAATGATTAATAAGTTTTAAGCAAAACTTAGCCACAAGCGATCCATCAAGATCTCAATGCATTACTTAGTTTTCCTATCCTCTTCTAAGGTGATTATCAAGATCTCAATAACCATTTCAATATCT
>JANHAO010010085.1:0-17919 GCA_026873985.1 Saraca asoca
GAGTACTTATTTTCATATGAAAAAATAATAATTACAATATATATATATTTATAAATAAGTATAATATTTTTTAATATTTACAAATATACCCTTATATTTTTATTATTTACGCATATCTTCCACGTGTCGGTATCCTATATTTTTTAAAAATGTCATATCCTCATGTCCGTGTCCACATTTTTTCGTATCCGCATATCGATATCCGTACAACATATGTTAGCACTAGTAATATTCGAAGGTTTCCAAACATAATTATTCATTGCAAAATTAATACGATGAACCAAACCAATATATTGAAAGCTATCTCTAACAAAATTCCAATCAAGCCTATCATAAACTTTCATTAGATCAATTATGATAACCATAAAATCTTTATTGCTTTTAATTCTGCTCGTAGAATGTATGAGTTCTTAGGAATATTAACATTATCTGTACCATGTTTGGCTTAAACTAAATTGCATTAATGACTAGGTGAAACAAGCTTGTCCATCACCTTCTTCAATCTCAATGAAATAATTTTATTCACTGTCTTATAAATCATATTACAAAGACTAATAGGACAAAATTGAACAAAAGTTTTTGTGAAGCCTCAACCGTTGGAATAAGAACAATTGAAATATCATAAAACTGAGAGATGGAAGAAGGATTTAGAAAGATATCTTTAATGACATAAATGTTTTAAAAATTAAATCCAACGATTAATCAGTTAAATCAATGATTGAACGAAATGATATCATAAATATATATTTATATAAATTTATTTAAAAATTAAATAATACATAACATATATTGTAAATATAAACTTACATTTTATCTAAAAAATAAAAAATTAATAAATTAATAAATTTTTAATCAATTAAGTGTTAAATTTATTCTTCTTTTATTAGTTCTTAGTTATATATGAGTTTATTAGATCAATCTAATCCAAAAAAGGAAATATAAAAGTAAAAAAAAAATCAATTTTTCAATTCTAATTGATTTTAATTGATTTAAAGTGATTCGGCCATTAAAATAATTTTTAACATTGATTTGAATTAAATTATATAATATGTAAGGGTCAGATTCTTTGATTCGATTCAATAATCTCCCATCATTTTTTATTGACTTTGATAAAATAAAGCATGAAAACATTTTTATGTAAAACTTCTATATGTATACATTAAAATTATACTAATATAATTAACTTAAAAAAACAAAACAACAACAACCACAACAACATTTCTGTTTGAGGATGATCCACATCCTGTTCTACAAATGACATTTTCACAAAATTTTCATTAATAAGTTGGTTAATATAAATATAAAATTTAAATAATGTGGTCGGAGATGGGATGTGGGGCCTAAAAGCTAAGACTAATGATGATCTCTGTAATGATTGTTATCAGTGCCTTGAATTGTACCCTTCGCCCTGCATCCCCATCACCTCTTTCAAAATTCCTCGTCAAGTCTTGTGTCTGAGAAACGGACAATGAAACATCTTCGTACATATGAAACTAACGCGTTCAGCAGTGTGAATTTTATGCAATTGTTTTTGTATCTTCTATCTATGAAATGTTATTCTTTCGTGTATTTTTGTAGAATCTATGACCTGTTAGGGAAATTGTTCTTTTATTTTTAAAAATAATTTTCTTATTTTCTTATTCTGTAAAAATAAAAAAATTTGTTTGAGAACTTATTTTTAAAAATTATTTTAAAAAAATAATTTTTTAAAAGTGTAACTAAAAAACAGTTTTCAGGAAATAAAAAAATGATGTTTTCCCTTGTATATAACTGTTTTCAGATTTTTTTAAAAAATAAGAATAATATTTATTTTCATTAATGACAAAGTTGTAAATAATATTAAATATATTTTTTTAATCTTTAAAAGTAAAGAAAACATCTGTTTTCAAAATTTACATCCAAACAAATTTTTTGTTTTAAAAAAATAATTTTTAGAAACAGTTTTTAAAAAGTTATTTTCAAAAATAATAAAATAAAAACGCCTGAAAACACTTCCAAATGGGTCCTATGTGTTCCTACGCAATAAGTAACGTTTTTTTTTTTACCAAACTATCCATATTTTTATTTTTTTCAAATATCTCGCTTTTTAAATATTTGTTACAATAACTTATTTTAATATTCTTTTTTAAAAAATTAAATTTGACTTTATTTTTGTCTCAGATAATATCTGATTTCGTTTAACACATAAATAAGATCACTCAAAAGACAGAAAAGAATGAGAAAGAAGTGACCGTGGACAGATAAATTTAAAAGAGAAAAAAAATAAGTAGAGTATTAAAGAATTAAAAATTGAAATATTATGATAATACGGTAGATTTTATTTTACTACGGTATATCCTTAAAAGGTCGTGTGTTTTTATGAAAATTTATAGCAAAAGTTGTAAAATTGTACAAATTTTTCATACAAAGTTGAAAGTGTATATATATTTTACTTATAACAAATATATAAAAAATTATAATTTTATTATTTAAAGTTTTAATAAAAATTTTTAAAATTTTTACAAAAAAATTTCAACTTTTAATAAAAAAAGTAACACACACACAACTCTTTGAAAGTAAAATAACTTCGTAAACAAGAAGATTTGGTCAGTAAAGAATTTTCTCTTTATTGCGGTGGCCCAATTACAAATCGTAGGCCACATTTTGAATTCTTGCCCAGCACATAATTATGGTAGGCTCATGGCAAGTCCATTTCTTAGGTAAATAGCTTCATAAATAAGAAGATTTCGTCAGTAATGTCCCTATATTTACAGGTTAATAAATCTAAATCCATGTTTAAGATGATTGTGGGATTCTTACACTTTTTTTTTTATTGAGAATTACAATAAAATTTATTTATTTTTTAAGAAAAATATAAGAGTGAAAAATAAAAAGCTGGACACGAGATTCACGTACATTTACCAAAAGAGTGTAGGATTTGTATTGGGACTGTTTAAAAATAATGAAAATTTATTATTTAACTTGAGGGTTGTGCTTAGATAGTTATCACATAAAATTCGTATTAACATTAACTCTTACTAATTTTGTAATATATATATATACAGCTTTTCGATTGAAAATATAATTTTTATATAAAAATAAAAAAATTTATAATTTTTTTCATAATCTTAAATGATGAAATTATAACTTTTTTATATGCTTATTATAGGTAAAATTCATATAAATTTACAATTTTTAATAAAATAGATTATTTAATATATATAATAATACATCCTAAACTTTGAAGAGAGATTTTTTTTACAATTTTAAATGATGAAATTATAACTTTTTTATATGCATATTATACGCAAAATTCATATAAATTTATAATTTTTAATAAAATAGATTATTTAATATATATAATAATACCATCCTAAACTTTGAAGAGAGAAAAGGAAGAAAGGGACATTGAAAGATTTAATATTGAAAAAATTAATAAATTTATCTCTAAAATTATAAGGTATTAGTAAAATTTTTCTTTAATTACAAAAATTATCATAATAATTTTTAAATAATATTTTATTGATATAATTTTATTTTTAAAGTATATTATTTACAAATAAAATTATATATAAAAAATAAAATTATATAAATAAAATACTATTTAAAAAATATTATAATATTTTTATAATTTAAATACCAATTCATAAACACTTTATAATTTTAAAACCATATCGATAATTTTATCTTTTAATACTTGATAATTCAACAGCGGGTGTACGGCCATTTTCAATAGGTCAAGGAATAATATGGATGGAGCGTCTTTTCATTAATTGCTTTTCTGCAAAGACAAGAAATATCTTAATTCGTCATTATCAGACAACCTTGCTTCCTCACCTTGAATGCTTCTAAACCTCGCTTAAAGATTGCTAATCACACTTGAATTATTAATTTAATTAACAAGTGTTTGGTGTTTTTTTCAATAGTTACATTATTATTATTATTATTATTATTATTAGACAGATCATAAGCAAGCTTATCTGGACGGAGTGAGACATTTTTTCTTAACAAAACATCTTGGGCCCCACTCTTTTTCAAAGCATTCAACTTTGGCATATTACTTACTTAACTAGAAATTTCCATGTCTGGGTGTCATATGAAATTAATTATTTATTAAGATTAAATTTAATTCTATTTTTATTCTAAATTTTTTTATACGATCAATAAATAAAAGGATATTACATCATTAACAATAAGAAAGTTTTAACTATTTTTTTTAATGTTGTAGTAATACATAAATTATGATAATGTTAAACTAATTTACATTGATAATATATTAAATTAAAACTAATTTATTAATATGAGTAATTTTTTTAAATATAATAAATTTATATATATATTATTTTGTGGTTAATTTTGTGGAAAATATAATATTTGGCTTGCAAGAATGAGAAGGATCTACTAATGTTAAATATTGACTGCATCCTGAACTGTTGTCATGCATATCTGATTTTTGATTGAGAAGCAAGTCAACGAAGACATATCAACTGTCTATCTTTTTTTCTTTTTTTTAGAATTAGTGCATAAAAAGATTTTTGTATTTTTACGTGTGATGGTAAAATGTACAGCTAACATTACTTCCAAATCTTTAAAATGCATTTCACTTTCAAAATATAATGCATTATTATAGAGTTGCTTTATTGATTGAGAGAAAAGTTTGAAGTATGTAATTAAGGTATTTTGTATAAGTCCCAGCAGATATTGTCCGCTCTGGGGTCACACCCCTCACAATTTTAAAAGGTCTCTGCAAGGTGAGGACATTCTTTCCTTATAAGGATCTTTCCCTATCCAAACTTAGTCAATGTGAGATGCTGGGGTGTAAATTCTTACATCCCTCCCCGATCCATCAGATCAGCGACCTGACGTGGCTTTGATGCCACTATTAAGATTCCAACAGATATTGTCCGTTTTGGGGCGACATCCCTCACGATTTTAAAAAGTCTCTGCAAGGTGAGGATATTTCTCCTTTATAAGAATCTTTCCCTGTCCAGACTTAATCAATATGGGATGCTGGGACATAACTTCTTACACTTTGTATATTTGATACTTATAAATTGTAAAAATTGTGATTTAGGACAACACTATAAGAAAATTTTTTATGAGTCATCACTTTTAGTAGTAAAATAATATCCTATATTACCTTAAGATTTTTCTTTTTTCACTTTTAGGGGCATGTCACTTTGGTTAGTTAAAAAAAAAAATCACTCTAATGTTACATGCAAATGCGTGCTAAGTTCAACATGTAAAAGTTAAAAAGTAAATATTAGTATTTTTGTTAATTTATTTGGACGAATGAGAAATAAAAAAAAATGAAGATTAACTTCATAAAAAATTCATTGAATTTTCTACGATCTCTTTCTCCTCCTCTTGGCAGATGTTGCCAAATAAATCATTAAAGACTTAAGAACTGTGACAAGTGACCTTTTTATTAGCTTGTAACAGATTTAGATGTTGTTAAGAGATTGATCATGTCAATCTACTGTTTTTTTTATTTGGTAAACAGCTATTTAAAATTTTGGATTAGCTCTAAATTAATCAATTATGAAAGGCTGAATATCTAGAGTGTTCTATCAATATATTTATATATAATGTATAAAATGATGCTTTTACATATGACTTATATAATTAATTATGCTCTTGCCATTGATAAATGAAAACCAAAACCTCTTACTGTTATAAGTTGAAAACTCATTCTTATGTGAATTATCTATTTCTTAAAAAAAAGATATAATAAAATATAATTATTTTATTTTTTAAATAAAATTCTAATAAATAATAAATTAGAATGATGTATTTCTTAGAAGAAAATTTAAGTAAATAAATAATATAATAAAATAAAAAATGTTATTAAAATATAAAAATACTAAAATAAATCATAAAATATATCCTTATAAGTCATTTTACATATAGACAACTAATTTTACTAAACATTTTTTTAAGAATAATTAATGCTATCAATCGATTAAATTAACTAATATAATAAATTATCAATTAACCATTAATATAATTAACTGATTTGCTAAAGAGGGTCAATCTTTTAACATCCCCATGAGATTAACCTAACCGGACTTGGAAATGGGTTCAGTGAGCTTGCACAAAGGTCGAGTAGTCAACCACAAATGATGGGTCAACTAGTCGATCGGCCCTATTGAACTAGTCAACTGGTCCGACCGAACCCTATTGACGAATTAACCAACCAGCTTTAGATTAAACAAAACCTTAGATGCACAGATTTTGAGAAATTACAATCATAGTGTGCCTAGAAACTTTTTAAAGGTTGACACCTTATTGGGAAAACATCTCTTCACATCCCTAGTCTAAATTTGTAGAATAAAGGTAAATTAATTGAACTGAAAACTAAATCTAGTTAACTCCAAAGTCCTTTTTCTAAATCTCAAGTTTTAGTTGATGAATTCCATTTGTTTTATGATATTCGCATTAATAACAACCTAGGCCATGCAATTAATTAAACTAATGATTTAAAAATGTTAAGGAAAATTCTCTCTACTAGGTAAGTAAGAGTCTGCTTCAATTGACTTCCTCTTATTAGAAATTTAGGTATATCTATGTATTTTCAAAATTAATTACTAAAGTTTTCTATGTGCTAAAATACAAAAGAGTTTGTAATATGTAATAAACATGAGAAAGATCTAAAATAAGTTATGAGTATGAAAGGATTAAGTATATGATATGAATATGAATGATTTCAAATTATATTAGGAACTGTGAATGATCCCAAAATGAGAAATAGAATCATAGTTTAGTTTAGAATTTAAGATATACGTGCTATATGATTATTTGTTTTATATGACTATTTATATGTATGAGTGGATGGGCTTAGTATATGGCTTAACATAGGGTTAGAGCACAACTTTACTTAAAAAATTTGACTTTTCATAATATTCATAATTTATAAAACTTATTCATTTGGTAATGATTAAAGTGAAATAGGATGATAGCATAAAAGGGACAAATAGATCCAGTAAGGGTAGAATGATAATTTCTTTTGGGAAATTTGACAAGTAGATATATGGATAAAAAAGATGTTTGTGTATGCAACTGGTACAAAGTAAGAATGGGGAAAACCTATGTACACTAAGAAGATGATACATATTGATTTATTTGTCACTGTGAAATCATAATGGCTAGTGATATATGTAAAGAGTGTGATGTAAGAGGGCACAACTATACGAAATGTAAAGATTGCATTCAAAAAAGTCACGAAATGGTTTAGGACTTATATAGTATTGATGTATGTATTTGTGACTGAACTATCTTGTAAGGTTGGTAAATCATATAGATTGAATGCTTACAATATAATTGGTTGAGTTGAGAGTCTCACTACTTACTGCCACAAGATAGCCACTGTATTGATTTATTATGCTACTACCTTGTCTGATAGTTGATGTGATTAAACAAAAGAGGAAATGTTGGAAAAGGAAAAGGCTAAAGGAATTGCATGTCAATTAAAGAAAACTAAGATTAGTATATTAGAAGTTAAAGAAGGTAGTGATGCATGTGTATAAATATATATATGCATATGTAAATATGGTATATGATATATATATATACATATTCTTATGACCAAAAACCATTTTCCACTTAAAGTTAGGGTGAAGATTTTTACTCATTAAGTGTGAATAGATTTCTGGAATGTCTTAAATAGTGTAAACTTCTCCGTATGTGTTTTCATATTATTAAGTACGTGGTTCCTTTGGTTGATTCTTTAGTGATTAAGTTCACTCTGCTAGACAAGGTTTAGATGTTTGATGTTTTATTCAATATGAAAAGGAATTACTTATTTAGATTTTAAAGAAAGTTTTGTAAAATGGACTTGTTAAAGTTTGTATTTTATATTTTTAAATGCATGCTTGTGAACATATTTTTGACATTGTTTTCATATTTTTAAAATATAAATATTTTACAAAAGGATAAACGTTTATAGGCTACTATTAGATGGTTTCTACTAATCACACTCCTAATTTTGAGATGAGAAAAGTTTCTTTTTTTAAAAAAAAGAGTTATGCTGAGTATACAAATAAATTCTACACACAAGTCTAGCACAACTACTTTCCACTGTTAGATTATTTTGCATACTCTAATCTAACAACAAAGAAAAGTATGTGTGAGGACATTGTGTCTCACACTCATGTGTAAGTAGCATCTTCCTTTTAGAAAAAGGGAATGAAAAAAAAAAACTATGATTTATTATGTATAATGTGATATGAACTTTTAATGAATAAAACTTTTCTTAGTGTCTCCATTAATTTATTTTCATACATATGGTGAATTTCAAAATGACATATAAGTATATAAATTTCTCCCCTATTTTTAAAAACATACTTAGACCTTTCTAAATACATACAAAATGCTACATTTAAATCTAAAATTGAATTTTTTTATCAAAAAATGGTGAGAAAAGATGATTATATAATTCAAATATAATCATATGAGATATTTTAATTATTTTATGATTTAAGATATGTCTTGAACAAGTTCAAACGATTAAAATATAACTCATGAAATAATCAAATTTTAATATTAATGTAATATTTTTTTAGCCGTTTGATCCTTATTAGAGCATATTACAAAATACTTAAAATATCTTTTATGATTTGATTTAAATCTATAATCATTTTTATCATTATTTTATTAATGAAAAATTTAAATTTAATATATTTTTACATATTTTAAGAGAAATTTGAGTAATTTTAAAATTGAATGAGAGATTCGTGTAATTTTATTAAAATATAAGGGATATCAAAATATTCTTTTAAAAAAGAAATGGTGAAGTGTGAAAGTAAATATTTTTGCTGAAAAGGAATAAAAATGAATAAAAATAAATAAATACAAGGAGGTCGGGCATCATTATTCCCTTTTAATATATAAATATAAAATTTGTATTAAAAAGGAAACCCAATTCAAAAAAGGAAAAAAAAGCACTATAGAAAAGTTTGATTTTGATTGTTGCAAAACAATATAAAAACAAAATGTAAAAGGTGATGCGATTCAAACTATTTTTTTGGGTTTTGGATCGAATTCAAATTTAACTCCGTGAAGAAACGGCGCCTGACCGACGAGGCACAGCGTATGTATAAAAACAAGCAACAGCAAAACAATCAAACGCGCCACGCGAATACAAAATTTACCAAACTCGACAAGAGGGAAGTGAAATCTGCAGAGGTTCGGAGCAAAATATATCCATTTCTTCCCAGATCAGACTCGAAAATGTGAGTAATTTACTACCTCTGCCACTCTCTGCCGTCTCCATATGCTTCTATTCATGCATGCATGAATGAAATGCTGATTCTCAGTTCACACATACATTTGGCTGATCGATCTGTACTGTAATGTCCTTCCATGGTCTTCGTCGTTGTCTGATTTTTCTGTGAATTTGCTGTCTAACTGGAGGAAGGCTTTTTAAAGGTCTGTTTGGTTGTTGAGAAAATGCTGGCAGAGGATGGACAGAAAAAAAAAAAAGAAAAATTCAAATCTTTTTGCAGATAAACAAAAATTGTATGCTTAAAATTCATTTTTTTTTTCTTGGGCAGCTTTTTTTTTTTTTTTTTTTTTTATTTTTTACATCGAACTTATGCGTGGTCTGATCCAGTTTCGGAAGGAGTGCATCGATTTGGTTTATTTTCTACATTCTATTTTTGTGCTATTTGTTTTAGCTCAAGTTATGTAGTCACTGTTCAAATATGTGAATTTTCATCAGGTTCACGTTTAGGGTAAAAAACCAAATTATGAGCCATTTTCTAGAGTTATGTAGCTTGAGAAGATTCCACGGCTCTGTTTTGTTTATTTCTTTTGCAGGCATTTTTCTATCATCCCATGGCATAACAATGATGGTGCTTTGTCGGATATAGTTGAGTTGTTAACTTGGAGTTAGTAGTCTTAATAAGTGGTGTTGTACAAATATGCCGACTAATTTGGTCGTTTTTAATTTCTGTTTTTTAGTCTTACTTTTCTAGTGCCTTTGTTTCTCTGGTGTTAGGAAGACAATTGGTTCTGTTTCATATCCTTTATGTTAAACAATTAACATATGCTTCCTTGCTTTCAGAACCTGTGAAATGTTATTAGTTTCTCGAATAATGTCTATAGCCCTTCATTCCTCTGTTTGGTCAGAAAACAACTATACTGTTTTAAAGAGAATATTCTCATTTTCTCTTCATTATAGTATATTAATAAGTTCAGGCCTCCGTGGAGACAAGCTACAATAGTGCTTTCATACATAATTCAAAAAAATAATTATGCTTATTGCATGTAAGGAAAGGTATTACAGGATTGCTGGTGTTGGTAAAAGATAATACAAATGAAAAATCCTATTTCCTTTCTTATTTTTCAACTGAATAGTCCTAGCCGCAACTCACAAGGCAGATCTTGGTTTTAACTTAGTTACCAAATGGCTTTTGTTATAATCGTAAGTTTTAGACAAATGCAGGTCTTAACTTAGTTCCCAATTGGCTTTTGTTGCAATGTTACTATCAAATGAATATATTTCAGTATTATGGTCTTTTCTCATCCTATATATATATTTATGCACTTGTTTTGTTTAAAATTGGACAATCTGTCAAGTTTGACCGGATATAGTGATGCACTCTGCTGCATTTTCTCCTGCAACCTCTTGTTTTCATACTTTTGTACACATATAATTTTATTTCAAGGAAAGTTGTATAAAGTTAAGTTTTTGTTTTTCCTGTGTTCTAATGATTTGTTTTTGTTCAGCATCATAAACCTTTGGTGGTAGTTAGCATTGTTTCTCATCATTATATTCATGTGATTCTGTCCAATGGTAATCTAGATGTTTCAACTAAATAATTCTACTAAATTAACTGGCCTATCTTAGGGAAAAGGCAATTTATGACTCTCTAGTTGCTAATCAGGTCACTGCTTTCAATTCTGACAGTACTTTATTGTAGTGCAATGGACTCGGAAGATACAGAGATTTGTGTCATCAAGGAGCCAGATCGCGTCATAGTCTATTCAAATGATGCTTCCCATGATTCAGTTCATGAAAATGGTATGAATCATTCTGATGTTTCAGAGTCTTATGAGCATATTAATGAGGCTACTGAACTCCATAGTTCAGAGGAGAGCACAAAGGAATACGAAGTTAAGGAATGTACAACAGAAAATTCTGTTAAGAATCCTGATGTATCTAATGTCAATAAAAGTCAGGAGCAGTTAATCTCAAGCTTTAAGGGTGCCCAGCATGAAAAGGTTTTAAAACCCGAAAAAGCGAAGGGCACTCACAAGGCCCGAGATAGTGTCAAGCATGGCCCAAGACCTGCAGGTGGAAATTCTCATGGTAGGTGTACAGCAAATGTTCAAATGAGGCACACAGTTCCCCAACCATTTGCCCTAGCAACTGAAAAGCGTGCCTCAGGTGGATCACGTCCTGCACTTGCCCAGGATAAGAATGGCAGTAATGTGAAGAAATCGTTGAATAGAAAAAGTGTGCTCTCTCCAAATATATTAAAACAGAATCAGGTAAACACTACACAAATTCTTTCTATCACTTTTTCAATATATGGTTAAGGAAGAACAATCTTAAACTTTTAGATGTTATTTCTTGCACTCTTGTCCAAACAAAACAATCTTTCAAAAACAGCTTCTTCATAACAACCATATTATAAGGACTACAAAAGTATTAAATTATCAAATTAGAGTTAATATTTTCACTTTCGTTGTCTAATACTCTGCCAATTTACTTTTGGTATATCTTGTCTTAGTTCTCTTCATGGTTAGTAATCTTCTTTTCTGTTGTTCTGCTTGTACTTTGCAGGTGAAATTGCCTTTAGTAGCAAGAAAGCCATTGCAGCCTGACAACAAGAAGCAATCTGATGAGGAAGATTCTTGTTCTGTTGCTTCTATGTATCCTCTTACCCTGGCCGTCCAGGAGTAACACTTTGTCTCATATGCTTTTCTTATTCTAGCATTGCTACTTTATCTTGGAATCTGGAATTGATATTACTCCTTGACAATGTAAAGAACTGCAGCTTCTGTGCGGTCAATTAAGTTCAGTACAACAGTTGCTTCAGCTCCAGTGTTTCGGTGCACTGAGCGTGCAGAAAAGCGAAAGGAGGTAATGGCTGTACATAAGTCATGTCTTTGTCTGCCTTGTCATTTCTACACCCAATTAATTTGTGTATTTTCTTGTTATTTTGCACCATAGTTCTATTCAAAATTAGAGGAAAAGCACCAATCTTTGGAAGCTGAGAAGAGTCAAAGTGAAGCAAGGACCAAGGTACAGCACACTTTTAGTGTTATCAAAACCAGAATATATCTGTGCCTCTTTTATTTTGGCGAAAGACTGTCATTTTGTTGCTTTTCCTACCTTTATAAGATTTGCTCTTATAGATAACTTGGGCTTATAATCATTTTTTTTTTTCACTGTCTTTCATCGATTTTAAAACAATTAAGGAAGAAAGAGAGGCTGACATTAAGCAGCTCAGGAAGAGTTTAATGTTTAAGGCAAACCCCATGCCAAGTTTTTACCATGAGGGTCCTCCCCCAAAGGTTGAACTGAAAAAGGTATGATGGATTTATCTCTTTTCTTTTTCTGTCATCTGCATGAGCATGCTTAGATCTCAAAGCAAGATTCCATGTGAATGACCACAAATTGATCTGTAATCCATATAGACACAAATTTCAACTTTCATACATGATTAAACTTGAGTTTTATTGACTTATTTGGACCAGCCTCCACCCACTCGTGCAAAATCACCAAAGCTGGGCCGACGGAAGAGCCGCAGTGGTGCACTGAATTCATCTAATGGGAATCAGGTGAAAGGAGCTGCTGTCCAGGAAAACTATCACATTCTGTTTAATGACAATGTTGATGGGAATACCAACATTTATAATTATAATAGGAGAAACAAGAATGATAGTGGTGATATCTATGAAATGAAAAACAATACAAAGCATATTGGAGAAACAAATGTGATCAGAGTAAATGGTCAAGTGGACCTGGAGATCAGCAGCCAGTTATGAAGTTTTTGGTGAGATATGTTTCGTTGTTTCTAAGTTATCTGAGGGACAAACCATGTGCATGTTATTTACTTTAACTTACAACTCTTGCAGCTGTGCTTTGTGTAATGTTAACGTAAGTTGTGAAATGTTAATTTGTAATTTATCTCAACTTATTTGTATATTGAAATCCCATTGTTTTTAAACGCTATTTAAGTGTTCATTTGGCTGCCTAAACTCTAGTGCCAGCTTGTTTGTATTTTGAAGTCTTTATGAAATAAAGCTGCTCCACAATCAGGGTCCATGATGCTGCATTCCTGCTTTTTTTTTTTTTTTTGGGTACCTTCTTTACTCTAAGTTTTCTTAATTTTTGTTGTGGGATTTTATGAACATTACCTAGAAAAACAACGTGAGCAAACCTTTTTCTAAAAGAAAGATGCTGTACTTACTGGGCCATTTTGTTTCAAAGTGTGACAAAACTAACATTTTTTTTTACTGTGTCTATAATGCAAGGGGAATATACAGCTAAGCTGAGGGGTCCAAATGTGTGCTCTGTTTGGGTGGGAATTGTGCTTTGTTTGTTGGAAATCCATGTTATGTTGTTATGGTAAAAAGCAAATGAAAAAAGTGCCTATATGTTAGATGATATAATTCTTGACTGCAAAAGACAGACCCTTCAGAACAAAAAACATAACCCTGTTTGTGGAAGCTAAGTTGCGGGTCAAAAGGGATACTGCCTCCAACTATTTATAGTTGATTTGTCTCAGCCAAGATTGATCCCAAAAATTATGGATTTTAAGGATTTTCACTCACTGGAAGATTAAGTGCGCCGTGCTCCTTTCCTTCCTCTTCAATTATTCATTTTTGGTGGAATTGGGAAAAAAGTGGGGGCAGAGAGGATTTGGTTTCAGTCACATGTGGACTAACTGACTAAATATTAAATCATCCCATAAATTGTGCAGCACACCCATTTAGCTGGTCTTAGTCTATATGATTTGTTTACAAGTTAGGGAAATAGAGGCAAAGAATAAAAAATTGAAGGTTATGTTTTCAATTTTGGTTCATTTATAGGATGATTACGCTTTGTTTTCTTCCTTTTCATTTCTAGAACAATAATGCTAAATACACTTGTTGTCATATGCAATGTTTTACTTATTTATTGTATTGGTAGAATTTGAATACATTGAGTCAGTTATAATCAAATTAGGTTCTGATAAGTATGAATGAGTGTGTAATAATCCTTTTTAAGATTTCTGTCTTCAAAGAGTAAAATATACAAGTACAGTAATCTTTCTATTTGTTCCTTGAAACCTGAGGTCTTAATGGTCAAGTGGAGTCCATAGCAGCATGGCATGGCAAAATATTCGTTAAAGGAATTGGGAGATAGTTAGGAACATGAAAATACATGGCGATTGATATTCAAACATGGACTAAAATGCATTGCTTGGGAACATGAAAATACATGGAGATTGAGCTTCAAACATGGACTAAAATGCAATGCCAGTGAAATTCTTGGCAGTGGTTGCTAATTTTTCTTTGTTTTGGCTATGAACATTCACTTCCACTAAAGTTTGATTGGTTTTTCCTCTGTCTTATTATTCTCCTTTCTGCCAAACCAAAGCAGCATCAAATGATATGGGCATACAACCTATTCCTCTGTCTTTTCCCTGTTTTGGCTATGAAGTTTATATTTTATAACCAATCAGTCTCTTGCAGCCTAGTGGGTTGCTTAGGCAAGTTTCAATTTCAATCTGATTCCATTTTTCCGGCTCAATCTTTGCCCACGCTTCACATGGCAAATTCTGGGTGGTGTTTTTATGTTGGTCCGGAGTTTTGGAATATGACTTTAAAGTCTTACTGTTGATTTGAGTTTTGGTTGGCTGGCATGAAATGACAACTGAATAATTGAATGATAAGGAAAAATACCTACAAAATCTACTTATTTTCTCCATTTCTTTAAATGGATTCATGGAATACTTTTTGACTCACTAAATGTCATCATAAATTAAGATTCCATGAAGCTGTCTTTCCAGCAGTTGCTTAAGTTAACAAGTAAATGCTACTTCTGCTGTTTACTGGGAAATCTCACTCCCATCTTCATTCTCTGTGACCTGCATTTTCAGAATATAGCATGATGAGTTTGATACTTGCCTGCACAAATGTATCTTTTTCTTTCCCTAAAATTTCTCTTTCACATTAGGATGGGTTCTTATAAATTTCTACATGTTTTACACGTGATAGTTAAATGCTAACATCATCTCAAGAAGCTTAATATTCATATCTAATATGTCTGATAAAGTTATCTTTTTTCCATTTTTGTTTTTCGCCTTTCACATAGTTTATATATATTTGGTGAAAATTTTCATATCATTTATAAAAATCAGTACAAATATGATTAACACATGATTCATTTTGAATAGTAAGATTTTATATTTAGAGTATATGAGATTTGTTTAAGATAAAAGTCATAAAATATATAAGCACGAATTTATTAGCGTAAGCATCCTTACTGAGTGAGCATGGTAGTCTTGGCTTAAAAATTATTCTCTTTTTATTTCCACAACCAATCTCTTTTTCTCTGCCATGTTTTTGGCTTTAAGAGGACAACCAGTATTTCTTTCTAAACAAGCTTGGAATCACACTGTTTGGGGGTATCATTCATCAATGAAAGTTGCCCCAACCTCTTAGTTTGTTCCTTTTTTAAAGTGGGAAACAAAAGTGTACTCCTTTAAACACCTCTCAATATCATGATTCACACTATTTGTGATCTATTACTTTGACTCACTGTTTAAGTCATTCCAAGAAAAACCTATAATAATAATAATTATTATTATTATTTCTTTATAAAATAATTATAATTAAAAGACAGAGAAAGAAAGAAAGTGAATATTGGAATTCTGATAAGTTAGCTCAGCAAATGGTAATAAGCAAAACCACAGCCACCTGTGTTAGGAATTGTATGGTTTTGTTTGGTAAATGACAGGTAAGGCAGGTAGGACTTAAAGGGAGCTTTGCAAGGACTTTAACAGATGCTAAAAGAGCCTCTTTCTTTCTGCATCACTAATCCACCAATCCTTTATTGATTTGAAACCATTTACCATCAATGACACAAAATGGGCTTTATTTACTCTCTAAACTCATCTTTCTTGTTTATTTTCCAATACTCTTAGTATGTTCTAAGTTTGCAAAAGTAAAAGTTCAAATCTATGACAACCATAACTTTAGTTCTAATATAAATGTAGAACGTGAACAGCCAATTGGGTTAGTAAAAACTCTACTTGCTTGCCTCCTATTCCTACCTAATAAAAGTAAAGCAAGAAGGCCCTTCCTTCAAGGGAGGATTTGGCTTTATACACTGAGGTTTTAGTAAAACCTAAATAAAAGATAAACAAGACATTATGTGTGAAACAATGATGAGAGTTAATGATATTTTGCAATAGGTCCTAAGTTTAAATCCAGCCACCCAAATGGTAAAAGGAGTGAAACATTGTAAACATATTATGATTTTAAATTATAGATATGTGATTTCAACAATCATGATTTGTTATAATTTATATTATAACAATTTTATTTACCTATATCTTTTTAGAAATTATGATTATCAAATATAATCATATTTTAAATCAGTAACTATAGTTTAAAATTATGAGATAGACAAATTTCAATCTCTAATTTTTTTTTATTTTAGTCACCCTTCATGCCATCGTTGCAAAAAAAAAAAAAAGGTAAAATCGGCCATGCTTAAAACTATGTGAAAAGCTTGAAAGGATGGAGGGGGACCAAAGAAAAGTGGGACACCATGTTATGTGCCCCACTCATTCCCCATCTTCACGTATCTAAAGGGCCCATGAAGAAACAATGCATGGCCTAATAAAAAATCAAACAGTCTCTCTTCTCTCTTTCCTTCACTGATATCTCAAAATCAAACTCTCCTCTCTTTCACTTTTGTCCACACAGACTCATATGAAGAAAGGAGTTGAGGGGAATGCTGTCTGGTTCGAGACCATTCTTGATTCTGAATGCATTCACAAAAGTGAAGAGCCGCCACTGAAATGATCTCGGACCAGGCTTCATTCCCCCCAACTTAGAAGATTCATTTGGCAACAATTTTGATTCACATTGTTTGATGGAGATTGCCAGATTAGAAAAGTAACTTAGCATGTAAGTTTTTTACAGTTCTTTTTCTCTTGCTTTTCCATCAAAGACTTCATGTGTTTCTTCCTTCTTTCTTAGGATTTGCTGCAAGAAGAAGTTCTGGAACTACATATGTAATTTAGTAAAAATATTGGAATTTAATTCATTTTGAATCACATTATATTATACTAGTCAATTCAATAGAATTTGAGTACAATTTTCTTATATTGTGTTATTTTTATTCTTTAAGTAAGTTTCAAATTTCTATTAATCTGTGTTTAATCCTCGCTTAATTAATGTACTAATCTATCTGATTCATGTGAAAGATGAATTATTAATATTACTTCAAAAGGAAGAGGGGAGGATGTATTCAGAAGTTTTATTTTATGAAATTGTATTATCCCATGTTTGCAACATTAGAAAAAAAAAAGCAAAAATTCAACATTTGAATTGGATTTATAAACAATTTTGTTAATGGATTCAATTTTAGATTAATTCAATTCTAATTTTTTTTTTTTTAGAATTTGAAACTCCAAGGTAATGTACTACAATTAGGTTTTATTTCTATTCTAGCTATTAGTGAAACTATCTTGATGTAAAGACTATCACTCTTGGAGTTTAGTTTTGCATTTTATATCTGCCTACCCTTTTCCTCTTTCTACCATATTTGCTGAAAAACAAAGGAGGGGGTTAGTGTGAAATGAAGACTAAAAAGAGAAAAGAAATCAGATGTATAAACAAAGTTATGGCTGATCTTTTGTATTGTTGAATTTTTGTCAACTGGCTTTGCTTGTGAAGAGTTGCAAAGAATATAAGTTTTGGAACTTTCACTTT
>JANHAO010010086.1:0-17922 GCA_026873985.1 Saraca asoca
GGGCTGCACAGACTTATGTAAGTTTTTCTACTCAAAACATAAATAATTAGATTCTTATTAAAATTTAATTTGATTCTTTTTCTTTAGAATTAAACTTTGTTAATTTTTTTCTGTTTTGAAAATCATATGCAAGCCTTTTTTAAGAGATTATTGAAGCAGTTCTAGGCAGCCTCAAAAGAGTCATCTGTGGACGAATCCCTCTTATTTTTCCAAGCTACTAGTGGAAAAAATAAGAAGGGTAGAGCATTTGACTTTGGATCAGAGGTGGCCCACTATGCACCCTCGGGTCGTAGGTCCGCGTGTAGTTCACAAACATCTGCCCCGCAGTATGACTCTTCGATCTACTCTCAACTGCAGGATCGTATGAGGCAATTAGAGGCCCAGATGTCAGAGTCTCAGCAAATCGTCTCTCAGGCCGTCTCTCTTCTGATGAGTGAAATGACTACAATTAAGTAACAGCTTTCCATGACTGGCCAGTGTGCTTCCATACCTCCGCATTCCTCTCAAACTCCTTCAGTTTCAGCCCCTACCGTTGATCAGGCTGAGGAGTAGGAAGCAGATGATGCTGACAATGCCTTAGGGGATGACTGATTATTCTTATATTTATATTACTTGTTATTATAGACATTGTTATAATTAAAAAAATTTATATTATTTATTATATATATTTCTTTATATTAGATATTATTTATTGTTTACAGTGATTTTTTTTATTTCATGTGCTATTTTATTAAATTAGGTAGTATATAAAATAAAAAAAATGATTGAAATTTTTTTAGTTTTCAATGGAACTTCTAACGGATATTGACCAATTGAAAAAAATTTTAAACTATGAAAAAATAAAAAAAATAGTTTAAATAGCGTTTCAACAGAATATTCCAATGGACGCAATCTGTTGGAATAGGAATTTCCAACGGTTCCGTTGGAATTAGTCGTCTGAGTTATATCCCCAATTGATATTTCAACGGTCTATTTCCGTTAGAATGTAAAATCCGTTAGAATAATTTATTGGAATTTTTAAATTGGAAATTTCAACGAGGGCTTTTCCAACGGATGTCATCCGTTGGAATTACCACTTTCAATTCATTAGTAAAGATAGAATGCCAAGTGATCGGAAAATGATAGTCTTCTAGCAATAGCATTACTGAAGAATGGCTTTCCCATATTTTGCTTTACGTTATTCTGGCATCGAATAACGTTGAATAACGTGGGTTGAAAAAAAGAAGGAATGCCTTAAATACTTGATGTCTGCTTCTGGTAATTAACTAGTGCCTTTTCTTTAATCAACATTCACACTGACATCGATTTGCCCTGACCTAACCTAAACCCTTTCCACATTCTATGACACTCATCCCAAAGCATGGGATTGTCGTTTTTCTGTAGTAGCAGTGATTGGGGCAGCCACTTTAAATATTATTTTATTTATTTTTTAAAATTTAAATTTAAAATTTTATGTGTATTAAATTATTTACGAAGAAAATTGGGTTCTCTGAGTAAGTGGGGATCTTATAAAGACTTTCATGGGCGGCTGTTCTGTTTCGATGTGTCGCACTCTTGTCTGTTTGTGTGTGTGCAATTGCACCTTTATTTCCTTAGAATCTGGTAAGCAGAATAAATAGCTTTTAATTTCCTAACTTTGGAAATTCACTGCCCTCGCCGAAATATTGGACCAATGACTTTGCCGGCTGCATACAAATTTCTTTAATTCACTGGTTAGAATATTGACTTCAATAGTATACTGTGGATACTTAGACTATCATGCAACCCATAATTTTTTTTATATAAAATTAATTATAAATTATCACATAAAATGAGGAACGGATACAGGATTTTCTATCAATAGGATTGGACCTGTTTCAATGAAGGCTGGACCTGTTCTTTAAAATAAAAAATTTATAATTTAATCTTTAAATTTTTTATTTTTTTTTATTAGAATCCATCTTTAAAGAATCTTTTTAATTTAATCTCTATCAAATTTTTAATTTAATTCTTCTATTATTTTTTTTAGTATTATAATATATATTTAAAAAAAATTAAGTAGCAGCTTAAGTCCACACTGGACCCCATGTGAATCTGCCACTGTATATAATCATATTTAAATATATTGATTAATTGATTTATATATCATATCACTTTAGTATATAATGTTTAGAATTTCTTTTTTCAGTTAGAATCCAAAAGTTGTATATTGTTTCTCTAGATAAAGAAATTCACACAATGGAAGCGGAAGGGTTCATGAAGATGGGGGGCAATTGCTGATTAGAGATAACGCTTATGGATTTCAAAATTGTTGAATAATTGATAATTGGTAAACCAATCAATCTTGAGCAACATTTTTTTCATATAAAATTGATTAATTATGTAAATAACACTACATGATTCTTAAATATCTGGAAACCCCAAGCGTGTTGTTCACAATTCCCAAATGGTATTTGAAGTTAAACATTGAGTGCAATTAAGAAATCAGATTTTTGAGGTTGAAAAAGTTAGGTAATGCTTCAATACCCCATTTGAAATTTTACAAATTTTTATGAAAATATAAAATAAAAATTATTAATATTTATATAAAATCTTGTAATTTTATATAAAATTTTATAAATATATATAGATTTTACATGTAATAAATTTATGAAAATTATAATTATTTAAAATTGTATCAAAATATTTTCATAAAAAAATTATAAATTATTAAAAAAAGTTAAAAAAATATTTACCTTAAGGAGGAAGTATAACAAACAAACTTTACAGAACGCCGTCCATGTTTTCTCCGTAGGGTCCCCATTTCTGTTGCAATTACAAGGACAAAGAGGAGATTCTATAAAAACCTGAGCATCCCCGAATGGCTAAACCCATTACAGGCATAGCAAAATTTCGGATTTGGGGTTTCCTGCGCGGATTTTGTTCTGACAAGGCATATGGTATGAATTTTTATGTCGTTGGATAAGGTATGGGACAAAATTTGGATCCAAGAGAAATTTTAAAATCAGAACAATATTAGTTTATTTGTTTTATTGATGTTTCAAATATATATGAAAATATAATTTTATTTTCATAAATTAATACATATGCACATATTATTATTGGGTCTTTTAATAATTTAATTAATAAAAATAAATTAAAAAATTTAATTAGACTTTCTTAAAACTAACTTGAATTAAAATAAATACTTTTTTTTCAGTATTAGATTTTCCTTTATTTATTTCATTCCATTTTCTTTTTCTAATGTTCTTTTTTTCAATGTTTATCTTCGTAAATTTTATGTAATTTTTATTATTTATTTTTTTAATTTGAGATATCATATTGAATTTTATGTGTGATTTTAGATCTATATGTATGAATTTAAAATATTTAAATTAAAATTTTCTTTATATATATATTTTAATTTTTGATTAAATTTTTTGCTTTTCTTCATAGGATACTGATATTTTACAAATTGTGAAAATGAGATATCAACTTGTTCCACTTACAAGAATAAGACAAGGGTACCTATTGTAAGAATGAAATATGAATAATTTGATCCGGGCTCATCCTATCCCATTACCATCCTTATTCACCCATGACTATTTATTTAAATAAAATAAATGGGACTTTTTATTCTGAACTAGGTTTATCTTGTAAGTGAATATGAGTTAAGTATGACTTTAAAAACATGGGTCAAGTTTTTTAGGGGAGAAAAAAAAAAATAATGGACAGGCAGTGGCAACTATGGTTTGAAGCTTGTCTGTCAACATATGGATGGATGCGGTTGCTTGCTACACCAACACGTGGATACGGAAAAACGTAGATACGGACATGGGGATACGGCATTTTCAAAAAATATAGGACACCGACACGTGGGGGACATGCGTAAATAATAAAAATATAGGGGTACATTTGTAAATATTAAAAAATATTATGTTTATTTATAAACATATATATTGTAATTATTATTTTTTCATATGAAAATAAGCACTTATAATATTAAATAACATGACATAACAAATAATAAGCTGAAAATCGAGCTTGACACGGGTGTTGAAATAGAGAATACGTGTCTGAATTTTTTAAAATTATGAACACAGTCCCAGAATCAAGCTTGACACGGGTATCGAAATAGGGAATAGGTGTCTGAGCTTTTTAAAATTACGGACACGGCCCCGACACGTTTCGTGTCGGTATCGATGAGTGTCGGTGTCGAAAACGTTTCCGACATAGGGACACGGTTACTATATGAAGTGTTGGTATATCGTAGCTTATTATGTTTTCATTAATAAAGGGCAAAAAAAAAATAATGATGCCACCTCCTTTTTCACAAATTTTGATTCATTATACATTAGTTTATTTATTTATTATCTTCAGAACTTTTTAATCATATACACGACTACATTTAAAAGTATAAAATTAATATATTTATCATTTAAAAAGAGGCTACAAAAAATATTCTTTGCACATTTGAAGCGAGTGCATTCGATTTCGGTCAGAGACGCGTGCTTGGCCTTGTTGACCATAAGCACAATGGCACGTGAAGGTGGGCAATCACCACTCACCATATACTCGGATTATCTCATGCTCGTAAAAGTATTTTTCATGAGTTAACATAAGAATTTTTTATATAATTTTAGATAGAGATTTTATATTATTTTATATGAATATAAAGTTAAAAATATAAAAAATACAGTTAGTGAATAATTATTAGTAATTGATAGTTGATAATTGGTACGCCAATCAATCTTGAGCAACATTTTTTTTTTTCATATAAAATTGATTAATTATGTAAATACACTACATAATTCTTAAATATCTGAAACCCCAAACGTGTTCACAATTCCCAAATGGTATTGGAAGTTAAATATTGAGTACTATTAAGAAATCAGATTTTTGAGGATAAAAAAGTTAGGTAATGCTTCAATACCTCATTTAAAATTTTACGAATTTTCATGAAAATATAAAATAAAAATTATTAAAGTCATAATTTTTAATTTTTATATAAAATCTTGTAATTTTATATAAAATTTTATAAATATATATATTTTACACATAATAAATTCATAAAAATTATAATTATATTATTTAAAATTGTATCAAAATATTTTTATATAAAAATTATAAATTATTAAAAAAAGTTAAAAAAAAATATTTACCTTAAGGAGGAAGTATAACAAACAAACTCTACAGAACGCAGTCCATGTTTTCTCTGCAGGGTCCCCGAGTCCCCAGTTCTGTTGCAATTACAAGGACAGAGGAGATTCCATAAAAACCTAAGCATCCCCTAATGGCTAAAGCCATTATCTTCATATCCACCCTCAACCCACAGGCGCGGATTTTGTTAGCATATGGTATGATTTTTTATCTTGTTGGATAAGGTATAGGACAAATTTTTGATCCAAGAGAAATTTTAAAATCAGAACGATTATGGATGTTCCAAATATATATGAAAACATAATTTTATTTTCATAGATTAATACATATGCACATATTAGTATTAGGTCTTTTAATAATTTAATTAATAGAAATAAATTTAAAAAATTTAAGTAGACTTTCTTAAAACTAACTTGAATTAAAATAAATACTTTTTTGTCAATATTAGATTTCTCTTTATTTATTCCATTCTATTTTCTTTTTTTAAAGTTCTTTTTTTCAATGTTTATCTTCTTAAATCTTACATGATTTTTATTATTTATTTTTTTTAATTTGAAATATTATATTAAATTTTATATGTAATTTTAGATTTACATTTATAAATTCAAAGTATTTATAAAATTTTTCTTTATATATATTTTTTAATTATTGATTAAATTTTTTGATTTTTTTCATAGCATACTGATATCTTACAAATTGTGGTGATGAGATATCAATTTGTTCCACTTACAAGGATGAGACAAAGATAACTATAGTAAGAATGAAATATGAATAATTTGATTTGCGCGGGCTCATCCTATCCCATTAGCATCCTTATTCACCCATGACTATTTATTTAAATAAAATAAATGGGGCTTTTAATTCTTAACTAGGTTTATTTTGTAAGTGAATATGAGTTAACTATGAGTTTAAAAACATGGGTCAAGTTTTTTAGGAAAAAAGAAACTCTAACTCCCATCCATGAACCGGCAGTGGCAACTCTGGTTAGAAGCTTGTCTGTCAACATATCGATGGATGCGGTTGCTTATTATGTTTTCATTAATAAAGGGGAAAAAAAATAATGAAATTTTTATTCATCATACATTAGTTTATTTATTTATTATCTTCAGAATTTTTTAATCATATACACGACTACATTTAAAAGTATAAAATTAATATATTTATCATTTAAAAAGAAGGGGGGAAAAAAATCTTTGCGCAGTGGAAGCGAGTGGATTTGATTTGGGTCCGAGACATGTGCTTCGCCTTGACCATAAGCACAATTGCACGTGAAGGTGGGCAATCACCACTAACCAATGACACTGAGCATCTGGTAGAGATAAACGTTTTGGAAGTTAACATATGATTTTTTTTTTTTTTTAATTTTACAAGGAGATTGTACGTTATTTTATATAAATGTAAAGTTAAAATTGTAGGGAATACAGTTATGTATTTTTCAACTTACACTAGATAAGTGAATCTTACCAAAATTATAAAAATATCCTTAAAATTAGAAAAAAATTGAAAAAACAACACACAAATTGAATTACTCTCAAATTTAAGTCACAAAACTTTTATATAATGTTTGATTTTTTCATAAAGTTTTATGTCAAATCAAATATATTTGCCTCTTCAAATCGATCACAAGGTCAATTTGTGACATTCTCCCTTATTTAAAAGAATGTCAATGTCCTTATTGACGTATCAATTTGACACAACTCCCATGAAAACCTTCAGTCTGCTCCCCTCGAACTCTCCATGAGGGTTTTCATCCCACTCTTCTCAGTTACTCCATTGACCACTTCTAGCTTGTCTCTTTGAGCTGACACAACTTGAGGACTTTCAATAAGATGGCACCCTCAACTTGACACAACATCAAGATAGCTTTCAGTCTGCTGCTCATCAGCTCCTCCATTAACTTCCTTTAAGCTTGCCTCCTTGAGCTAGCTATATCGAAAATAATGCTATCTTTGCAGACTTGGATGGACTTCCTCCAAAACTTGAGAATTTTGCTGCCTCCACAGACTTTGGATGAGCTTCCTCCAAAACTCAAAAATTTTGTTGCCTCTGTAGACTTTGAATGAGCTTTCTCTGAAACTCGAGAATTTTGCTGTCTCTACAAACTTTGGATTAGCTTCCTCTAAAACTCGAGAATTTTGTTGATTCTACAGACTTTGGTAAGCTTCCACTAAAACTTGAGAATTTTGTTGCCTCCACAAGCTTTGGGATGAGCTTTTTCTGAAACTTGAAAATTTTGCTATTTCCATAAACTCTGGGGGTGAGCTTCCTCCAAAACTTGAATTTTGTTGCCACCACAACTCGAGTAAGCTTCCTCTAAAACTCAAACTTTGTTACCACTGCAACTTGAATGCTCACTAGCTCCACAACTTGCATGCATGACCTCCGTGGCTCTTGGTTTGTTATGGCTGTAGATTGTGCGCACGTTTAGGATGTGTTAATTGCCTGTTATGGCCACGTTTTGTAGCATGACCATGGCTTTGTCCTCTGGGCTTCACCAATAACTTATATATCCCTCTTGGACATCATCAAGCTTTTTCCACAAGATCAGGACTTCTCTTTGGCTTCCTTCTGCTAGATAAGCCATCACTTTTCATGTCCCTCTAAATATTTCAACCCTTTGATTGTGGTGTGGCCATACACTCTTGCATAACCAAGTCTTCACCATCTAGCTCCACTAATTGTTAATTTGTCCTTCTGGATGTGGCCAAGCCCTCTAGCAAGACCAAGGCTTCTTTTGGGGTTCTTCCCAATAGATAGGTCGTCAATTTACTCATTCTCAAGAGTGTTTTGCATTCTCGTGAATACTACTTTAAATGAGTGTATAACCAACATTCTCATTGTACAGCAAGTCCATTGGCTTTTACACATGAATGCTCCAATAACGTTCCTTCCATTGCAACATTCTCACACCTTTGCCCTGCTCTAATCTCTTGCTACCATCTTGGCTATGTCTTTGATAGCATCTCTTCACAAATTTGAGAAATGTTTTCTCATTTTACAACCCTTATAAGCTTGGACAAGCCAAATGTAATTCAATTATCCTTCTTAACATGATGAGAACTCACTTTTACTACCTTGATTCTTAAGTCGATCCACCCCTACATACCATGTCTTTTTGCTGACCTATTCTCCATGCCTGCTCTTCTAAGTGCTTGGTGATAACATGGGCTCTTAGTAGACTAACGCTTGTTGTAAAGCCAAATTCATGTGGTAAGACTAACACTTTCACCATTTGTCATGGGCTAATAGCTTGCTAGCCGAAATCGTGTGTCGCATGCTCATCACTTTTGCAAACATGCCAACCTTCCAACAAACATGGCCACACTTGGATAGATATACAGGCCATTGAAGAATATACACAACATGTCTGAAGGTAACATAAGCAAGTAAACTAAATCAACCGAACAACTGAGCTTCAAGAACACCTCACATAGATAGCTTTAGTGAGCAATAAACAAAAATAAAGGGACAATTGAATAAGGAGAGGGACAACTCCATTTTATTAATATATATCTCATCACATAGATTAAAGTGTGTAAGGGAGGTTTCAAGCTAACACACTCATTTAGAGTCCTAGATTAAATGCTAATGAGCCCCAAACAAGTACCTGGCAAGGCCTTAATGTGCCTCTGATAAGTGCTCGAGAAACTATTGACACTTCCCCTCCCAAAGAGGATTCTGAGCCAAAGACCATATGACACAAGTAAACATACTTTTCATAAGTTGACATAAGGCTTTTTCTTATAGCTCTAGCTAAAGATTTTGCACTGTCTCATATGAACGCGAAGCTAAAAATTCATGGAATGCAACCATGTACTTTCTAACTCACACTAGCTAAGCGAAGCCCATCAAAATTATAGAATTACCTCCAAAATGGGAAAAAATTAAAAAAATAGCATACAAGTCAGATTACTCCAAAATTTAGGTCGCCAGGCCTTTATACAATGCTTAATTTTTTCACAAAGTTTTTTGTCAAATTGAGCACGTTTGCCTCCTTAAATCAATCACAAGACTGACTTGTGACATAGTGGCAGGAAAAAAAGATATTAACATTCCTACAATCCCTAATGACATAATGGAGTATGAAACAATCCAAACTAGTTTATAACAATTAGACAATGAATATATGATGAACAATCCAAATTGCACTGGGAAACAACTATTAAACAAGGGCAAAAATCTAAACTCAAGTCCAATGACCAATAATATGAGGTCGATTGCCTTGAGACATAAACTTGATTGTCATAAAATACAAGCAAAGCAGTCTCCTAATCGTCACACCATAATTAATATAACTTAGGACATGTACAAGTAATGTAATCACAATAATCACTAAGTGAAAATCTCGCTTACGCCACTAGTATCCCAAAAATACGTGGCCATCCATCATTCATTCAGAAGCACAACAATTGGCACGGTCATCACTTATATAAATGAACATGTATCTCTTATTCAAAGAATCTTCTTTACACTTATTGAAATTTTACATGAAAACTAACTTGAGCGTTAGAATGTGTTTGACGGATCACTTCTGTCGTGTACTTCTGTCGATGGTGAAATCTGGTTCTGTCAAATTTTAGTCAATCGAACTCAGTTCCTGAACCCCAAGCTGCTTCCTAGTTGGATAGAATAAGGAATGAAGAAGGTGCAGAGGAAGAATAGCAATGGCAAATGGTATTTTTAATGTGGTTCGGCTAAAATCAGGCAAAATTGGTCCCTACGTCCATTGTAATGTTATTGATTTAGAGTAAATTTTATAGTGTTGACGGTGAAATCTAGTTGATGCAGAAGACCCAAACTTCAGCCAACGGGGAGGAGTTCAAGGACCTAATGCTGCTTCTGAAGTGCAGAGAAAGGTGAGCTGAGAGGAAGAATGGATGGAGGGGCAACAAGTTTAACATGGTTCGGCTAAATCTGAGCGGCACCGGACCCTACGTCCACGACTAAGATTCTATTAATGATTTTAGCAGAGTTTCTGCTTACAGAGTTTGCCTCTCCCTCCCTTCTAACAATGCAGTCCTATTCATAGAGGAAGGAAGAGTTACATGCATTGATTACAAGCTACAATTGTGTTACATCAAGCCATAAATAGAAAAAGACAATAAAAAGACTATAATTTATCTACTGTAAAATGTAGGCTGCGGGGTGGGCCCCCTTAGTCTGCTGTAGATTGAGCCTGTCGGTGTCTGCTGCTTGGTGCTGCTTTGCCAAGTGAAGCGCTGGGCGCCCTAAGCGAGAACTCTTGGCTTGGGGGTGTCGTGGAAGCTACTGTAGCAAGACTATTATCATTGTAGTGAGATATCAGGCTTAAACTGGGTGATCAGCTTCTTGGCGAGAGGATCCTGTGACCTTCTCGTTGGATCGCTGAGTCGCTGCCTCGCAAGGTGAGGGCTCGCTTCATGGGATGGTGCCGGGGCAACTTCACTGTGCCGCTTTTGATGGGCGAAGTGAAGCTTGCTGAGTGCCTTTGGCGTGCCCGGGGCTTCGAGCTCTCGAGGCCACTTTTTATATATAACATAAGCCCCCCAACTCTCGATTTACTTTACAGACCGGGAGTTGTATGTTTCTGAGGCTTGATTCGTATCTCCAGTCAGTGTCCTTCCTTGATCGAGATGTCATGTCAGATGTCTTTCCGTTTTGCTCTAGGCCATGTTTTCTCCTATTTGCCGTTCTTGGCCATTGGCGTGACATTGTTGTTAGTTTCGGGCCGTCAGATGAAGATTAGGACAAATAGCTTCTAGATTCTTCAAAGGGCCAAGCAGGCCTTTTTATAGCCTGGGGCATTCTTTCTTTTTCTCCTCAAAAGAGTTCAATGGAGGAGACTAAAGAGTCCCTTGAGTTTTGGTGTCTTAGCTTCCGATGAAGCTTATTGAGACATGGATGGCCTGTTGTAGGGTGGCGGGAGATATGGATAGCTCGTTGCACGTGGCTCCACTGCAGGATCCGCCTAGCGGGCTCCTGGGGGATCTTGTGCTGACTTCGGGCCACCTCCTTCGGTCGTTGCTTGTGGTGCAGCACCCTGACTAGCCGGCTCCTACAATTTTTTTTATTTGCTTTGGGTCTGGCTCAGGGGGACGTGCATGAGGGAAATAAGTAGGAGCAGCTTGGGTAGGAGCCGTCCTTCCTGTAGGTGTGGGCTCGATGACTGGCCTTTTGCTCTTTTTACAGGAATGGTTGTGCTGGGTTGCTAAGCTTTCCGCCATTGTTTTTGCACTTCTTCTTTTGATGTAATTTTGCCTTGCTGGATGAGGTCTTTTTGTTGTATGAGCTTTTCTTCTTTCTTATACTATAATCGAATGCTTCGCGCATCACTATGTGTACACTTCCGATGATTAATAAAATTTCTCTTTTTGGCCAATCGACTGCACTTTATTTTTCTGACTACTCAATCCGATGTGAACGAGAGAGGGGTTGTATGCAAGATGTGCCCAAAAAATCTCGTTTGAGACATGAGAAATTTGCCCACATAAGAGCTGTGGTCGATTGGTTGCATGAAAGCTGGAACGACTTTGTTTTGTTATGGCGAGGTTATGGCGAGGTGAAAACCGTTCGCTGAGTTTTTGTTTGAGTTTTCATAACCACGAGGTGGGCTCAAGGGCTGCCTCACCCTTGGGTGTTTCGAGGTAGGCTCAAGGCTGTCTCACCCTTAGCTTTGTTTTCGTAACCACAAGGTAGGCTCAAGGGCTGTCTCACCCTCGGGTGTTGCGAGGTAGGCTCAAGGCCGTCTTACCCTCGATTTTGTTTTTGTTTTGGTTTTGTCGTAGCGAGGTGAAAATCGTTCACTGTAACAAGATTGCACAGACAGAGTAAAAACTCTTTGTCTAGATAATGCTTGGCCAATCGATAATTTACACTGATTCAGCATACCACAGTCGGTACAACTAGACGCTACTGATAACAGATGAATGTTGCAGGATCAGAACATGGTTCGGATAGAGGGTTCAGGCTCTTGGGTGAAAACTCGCTGAGCATGTTAAGCGTGCTGTCCCGATGGCCTTACCACGTAATTCTGTAGTTAGCCTTTTCAGATGAGGTCTTCGATAGCATCTTTTAGTGTCTGACATTCTGAGGTGGTATGTCCAGCTTCATTGTGATAAGCACAAAATCTACTTTGGTCTCTGGGCTTGATGGGTGCCCTCAATGGTTTGGGTTTTCTGAAGTCCTCATTATGCCTTTCTGCGGTAAAGATTTTGTCTTGCGTGTCTGACAGGATGCTGTAGCTCTTAAAGCGGCCTTCAGGTCACTGAGGCTTCTCCTTCTTCATGAGATGAGGAGTGGGGTTGTTATGACTCTCACTACCCTTCTTGTGGCTCGCGGTAGGACCACTATGGCCCACTTTATGCTTGGGTTCCTCTGTTCTGAAGGTTTCTTCCCATCTTATTTGCTTGGTTTCCTGATCGTAGAATTTGACGAGATCTCGAGTGGGGGACTTGTAGAGGCTCCTATACAATTTTCCATCTTTGTGAAGTCCCACTGAGATAGCCGTTAAAATGCTTTCCTCTGAGGGATTCTCCACGGAGTTGGCCTCGTGCCTGAATCGGGCCATGTAGTCTTTGAGCGACTTGTCCTTGCACTGGAAAATCATCGTGAGGTGGCAAGGAGGTGCAAGTTACCTCTTCAGGGCTCGGTATTGGTTAACAAATTTTCTTTGACAATCTTCCCAGCTACAGATGCTGCGAGCCGGGAGGCGCCTAAACCATGCCTGAGGCATTGCCCCTAATGTGGCAGGAAAGACGCGGCACTTCACCAAGGGGTCAATAGTTTGGAGGTCTATTTGAGTATTGAACACGTCCAGATGATCGCTCGGATCGCTACTCCCGTCGTATAGTGGGATAACAGGCACTTTGAGTTTTTGCAGGAGAGGTTGCTTCTCGATCTCCACAGAAAACAGCGAGGTCTCCTCATAGCGAGATTGGTTACTTTGAGACTGCGGGTGCTCTTCTAGCTGTTTCAGCCTCTGGAGAACCTTTTCCATTATTGGACGTTGTCCTTCATGCTGAGGGGAAGAGCTTTCCACTCACTGTGAGCCCCTTAGTTGCTGGCTGTCGTGATTGTCACGGACTTCTCTCTGAGCTTCCTCACGAAGCTGCCGAAGTTGTGCCATGACTTCTTCTTGTCTTTGAGCGTTCTGTGCTTGTGCTTGAGCTAGCACCTTGACAGTTTCAGCCAACTCTCTGACTGTATTTTCGAGTGTCAATCGAGACTAATCGGGAGTCTATACTTCTTGAGTTTCAGGTGCAGCGACGCGCTGCTGAGGAATTGGAGTGGTAGAACTCCGAGTGGTTCTTCTTCTTGCCATTGTTAAGCTGCAATGGAGACTTTAGAGAGCAAATGGTCCCCACAGATGGCGCCAAAATGTTAACGGTGAAATCTGATTCGTTCAGAAGACCCAAACTTCAGCCAACAGGAAGGAGTTCAGGGACCCAATGTTGCTTCTGAAGTGCAGAGAAAGGTGAGTCGAGAGAAAGAATGGATGGAGGGCTAACAAGTTTAACATGGTTCAGCTAAATCTGGGTGGCACCAGACCCTACATCCATGATGGAGATTCTATTAATGAATTTAGCAGAATTTCTGCTTATAGAGTTCACCTCTCCCTCCCTTCTAACAATGCAGTCCTATTTATAGAGGAATGAGGAGTTACATGCATTAATTACAAGCTACAGTTATGTTACATCAAGCCATAAATGGAAAAGATAATAAAAAGATTATAATTTAGCTACTACAGAATGTAGGATGCGGGGTGGGCCCCCTTGGTCGGCTGTAGACTGAGCCTGTCGGCATCCGCTGCTTGGTGCTGCTTTACCAAGCGAAATACTGGGCACCCCGAGTGGGAATTCCTGGCTTGGAGGTGTCGCGGAAGCTATTGTAGCGAGACTGTTGTCGGTGTAGCGAGATATCAGGCTTGAATCGGGTGATCGGCTTCTTGGCGAGAGGGTCCTATGACCTTATCGCTGGATCGCTGAGTCGCTGCCTCGCGAGGTGAGGGCTCACTTCGTGGGATGGTGTTGGGGTAACTTCACTGTGCCGCTTTCTAATGGGTGAAGTGAAACTTGCTAAGTGCCTTTGGCGTGCTCGGGGCTTCGAGCTCTCGAGGCCACTTTTTGTATATAACATATAGAGTTTCCCTCTCCTAGCTCATATTAATCTACAGAGATCTCCTTCCTCCTATTTATAGAGGCTGTGGAGGTTATAATAGTAAATTTATAAGTTGTAAATATATTACATTAAGCATTAAATATACAAGACAATATGATATACTATAATTCGACTTCTACAGATTACTTTCTATAGGTGGGCCCCAGTAAGCTGTCTGATTTGACATGCACTTGTCTGGTGCTTAATCTTGGCGAGCTTCCAAGCTAGGCTGTATACTTCATCTCGCGAGCCAGATTCTGTGGCTCAGGGTTGCTACTGTCATCTGGGTAGCAAGAACGAGCTCGTGAAATGAGTTCGGATAGAGCGGTTTGTTGATTGTGCAATCCGAGGAGTTATGCTTGGCATCCTTAACAGCTCGGCGAGCCGGGCTTCTTTTGCCTGGACTTTTCCTTCATTTGGCGCCTTGTTAGCCCGTTTTTCTCATGCATCAAATTTCACTCATAACAACTTCTAACTTTATTATGTATGCAGATCATTTCTCTATTGGTTTTCATTTTCTCGATTAGCTTTTCTCAAAGGAGGAGTTTAACAATCTACTTTTGTTTGGATAAAAAAACAAAAATAATATGAACAAGTAAATTTATGCATTAAATTTATAAAATAATAATTTTTTAATTAAATGAATATCAAATTAGTTTTTTTCAAAATTTAAAAGCTTTAAATAAATATTATTTATAAGAAGTGAATTTTTGAATTACTTATATTCATATATTTATAAAACCTAAAATTTTTTATGGTTGCAAGAGAAAGGCCAGAGAATTTGTGGTGTGAAATATATTTTAGTAGGCTGTGTAGTCGGGTTTGGTGTCCCCAGTTCAACCTAAAACGAAGAGACGCATGATGTGGCTGGCCTCTCTACAAGTCTCTTATCATGGGGATGTGACTCCATTTTCTGTTTGTTTTCCCTCAGATGAAGCTCCTCCAATATATGTCAAATTGGAAAGTGATATCGCTTCAATATAATTAATGCAACATTTACCCTTTGGATTATAAAACCAAGTATGATTGGGTTGCTACATACTGCATCCTTTTTACCAATATTAATTATGAAAAATGTTTAAGCCCATTTTAAAAAAAAATTATCATTCTCACATTTTATCATTCATTTTCATTTTTACAATCTTTTATAAAAGAAAAAAACTAAATTCTATTATAGACCTTATATTATTTGTTAAATAATGTGAAAATTCTGCATCTAAAATGAATGTAAAAATAAAATTATTGATTTAAAGTTACAATATGTTATTAATTTTTTAAAATATTTATATATAAAAGATGGAAGATAACAAATCTTATCAGCATTAATTTAAGATATTATTAATGTATTATTATTGTGATTAATCTGTTTATTATATTCAATTCCGTGAAAGATAACAGAAAGGGAAGGAAAGAAAAACTGATGTTAGGAAAGTGGGTTCTCGTTTGTCGAAGTGTTCCAATCATCTTTTTGCCTTTTCCCCTACTGGTTGTGATTACATAACATCATTCCCTGAGCTTATTACATGTAGTTCCCTTTAATATAGAGGGGTTGAATTTTGTAAGTATATATTATAAATAGGATATAGGCAATTACAAAGAATTGAGTTATGTAATACTGATATGAAATAAAATTTAGCTAATAAAAACATCTTCACTTTTTTTTTTTTAAATTTATCTAGAACAAGACAATCCGTTCATGCTAGAGTTCCAAAAAAAAAATAACTCTGATGACAGTAAAGGTTTTTGCGTGCAAGCTAAAGTGGTCAAAGCCGAATTTTGATTTCCTGACTATATTCATAGATACACAATTTTGCAAAGAAAGCATATTAAGAAGGAATACAGCACAGTGAAATTAAGATCCCAAACAGTCATGAAACAACCTTTTATCATTATTCTGAAATCCAGCAGGCTTGCCTTGTACCTCACTCACCACACTAACTAGATCTTAGCAATTTCAGCAACATTCTTGCCTTTGTTTTTGTCGTGTTGCTGCATTGGCTCTGCAGAAGCAACAGCAACTTAGTCAAAACTCCTCCACCAACTGCTTCCTTTCTTACACTCTCAAATTCACCACACAGAATCAAAAGTGAACCAACAGCACTCTCGCTGCAATCTTGATCACGTACTCTGAAAACCATCTCCACCAAAATCTCAATACCATCTGGGTTATTAATCAATGCCTCTTTACCACTCTCTATTGTCAACAGTTTCTCTAATACTCCCATTGCCAATGCACCCAACTTCTTATTTTCTCTCCTTTCTGAAGCTGATATGTATCTTATCATTCCATCTATTGCTCCTGCTTTTACCAGATTTTCTCTGTTAGGTTCCAAACAACATAATGCTGATATCGCTTTAATTCCATCCTTGGAAACCTCGGAATTTCGGCGAACCAGAAGAACAATTTCATGAACTAGTTTGTGACAGTTTCCGAAAACACAACAGAGTTCTTCTGTTTCTGATGACGATGATGTTGAATCTATAAGATGGCACAAACTGGTCTTGATTATGTTTGAGCCATATTCAAATAATAGAAGGAACTTGGCTAATTTAGACTCCTCTTTGAGTATATTTAGAGGCTCCAAACTGCCAAGAGGAAGCAATTTAAGAATGCAAAAGAGTGCAAGCTCAATAAAATCCATATTGATAATGTCTTTAGAGATTTGAGCCTCTTCTCTTCTTCCAAAAACTAGCTCCAACAATAAAGGCAAGAACCCTAATTGGAGGAAACAGGATTTCCTGAAAGAACAATATTCATCGGATAAAACTCTGATTTTCTCGAGTGCTTGGAACTTGTTTTCCAAGGTGGATTCCTGAGATTCAAGGCTATGTTTTAAAGCAGCTAATGAATCAATTGCAGAAGAACTACCATTACCACTAAGGTCAAATTGGGGACCCAGTTGCAGCCACTGATCGATTAAATGGCGAAGAGTGTGATTGGGAACAATGGTTAAATCATGAAGCTTCTGCATTGTGACAGGGCACGTGAGATTACCCGCTGCCAGCCACTTTTCAATGCTTGTGCGATCATAGGTTTGGCCTGTACACAAAGTGACTGGGTCTTCGAACAAGTCTAGACTGATTGGGCATCTGAATAAGTGAGGAATGGTCATTTGAGATCCGTTCATGGAAGAAATTATTCTCTAGATTTTTAAAAGACCCAAAGAAGAAAATAGTTTGTTTTTTTTTTTTTTTATGTCGAATGGAATTCAAAGTGGGTTCTCTCAAGATATGATGTTGTACAGATTAAAGTTTGAGGCTTTGGGTGTGGCTTACGAGGGACAAACATTTTAAGGCACCGAAACATTAATGCCAGAGATTGAGTGATAAAGTAGCAAGCTTTTTTTCTCTTTTGGTATCAGTTCGAAGCCTTTAGATTGCAGAAGAATGACAAGAGGTTGAAAGTAGACTCAGACTGATGAATGGATGGATGGGAAGATTGAGAAATGGACCATAAAGAGGATTGCATCCAGAAGAAGAGGAAGTGATGGATGGATGGATGGATGGATGGGCAAAGAAGGACAGTTAGAAAGTTGGGAACTAAGATGAATTCCAAATTGGCAGTAGAAGAAGGGAAGGGTGGAATGGAGTTTGTGAGGGCAGGAGTTCGGTTCTTCCTGACAGACAAGACATTGGAGAAAGAGAGATCAAAAGTGTAATCTTTGTTGG